>JAYJLX010099336.1:0-17838 GCA_036873525.1 Chalinula nematifera
TCTCTCTCTCTCTCTCTCTCTCTCTCTCTCTCTCTCTCTCTCTCTCTCTCTCTCTCTTTCTCTCTCTCTCTTTCTCTGCTTTAGCCGTAGAACCATTGGTGTGGGCAGCATCAATGTCCGACCATCATCCATTGCTGCCAATGGTCGGACCAGAGTTATCTGTGGTCACTGCAGGCGATCTCTATACGTAAGCACACATCACTGATACTTCTCTACTGTAGTAGTACTTGTTCACCAGAGTAACAGATTATGATTACTCTAACACAATCATGCATAATTATCCCAAACTTGACACAATCATTATGGGAATAATTGAGGGGGTACACATGTACTGATTAGATGTTTTTAGCACCTATAAATGGATTGTCAAGATCATTACACCCTCTCCCCTTTCTCTCTGCAGTGGCCTGCTAATGCACCTGTAGCTCGTTGCCCACACTGTAGAGGGCGTTCGTATCTATACAGCCATTGGATGAGGAACAGAGCTATATTTTGTGTCGTATTGGGAATGTTGTTCCTTATCATCGGAATAACCGTACTGGTAAGTACAATAACACACGTACACTCACACACTTACAAATATATATTATCTGCCCACTCCTTTTTTTTTTTCAAAATTATACTATATTACTGCTTATGTGTGTGTATTGAAAGTAATTCATTTAGACCTTATCTAGCTATTCCAGTTTGCTAAGTGGTATGTTATTTACAACCTTCTTATCCCTCCCCTCTTTTCTTTTAAGTGTATCATGCATGTTATGCGTGGTTACTTGTAAGTACCTGTGCATTGTACATAACTTATTGTACAATACTGATATTTTATAATTTTTTTATACATGCGCATTTTTCGGCTTCAATTTTGAGTTCCTTGAGTTTTCTTTTCTTGAAGTAAGCAGTCTCAAGTCCTTGTTACCCTAGTGTTTGTATTCAATAAGCAAGGAGGCCAGTGCTAGATTACCGGCCATGGCGCTAGATTAATGGCGGGTGTACCTTGCCATCATTAGTGGCAGTTAGCCTTGTCAGCATAAATATTTCTACCTGTTTATTGTTGTGTGCCCCATCTAATCAGCTAGTTTTGATAGCAATATAGCTTCAGCCGCTATCTCTATTTGCAGCTGTCAAACTTTTTTCTCTGTACCTTAATTATTGGGGGTTAGTCTCTCTATTCATTCTTGAGACCACAGGGGAGGGAGGGGAGATGGCCTTCTGTTGTGTTGGTCACTTTAACTGTCAGTCATGCATGCATTTATTACAAGGTTATGTATACCCTCTCTTTGCTGTGCTTGATGGTTAAATAAAAACCAGGCTCATATTGCTCCTAATTCATTGTTGCTTTATAAAATGGCCATTGTTAACTTTCACTGGATGAAGGTCCTTTCATGATAGGAAGGTTATTGTGTTGTAAGGTGTATGATTTTGCCTGATTGTCAGTAATGATAATACCTCCCTTTGTTTCGATCTTGTTGTCTGTGGCTGTAGCCCAAGTGCTTAATGACAGACCTTGTAGCATTTATTTATACCCCAAGACGTAATCAAATCAAATTACATCTCTCATTGGTGTTTGTTAGTCCCTTATTTCTTCCTTCGAATGTTGAATTGTTCTAAAGTTGCAAAAAAAATTTTGGTTTTTTTTATTCAATGTCTCTCTCTCTCACACACATACAGGGTGTCACTCTCGGTGTAGCAGTTGAACAAGGAGGTACGTTTACATGCCATAGTTTAGTAATGATTTATTGATCTGTTTGCTAGCCCCATTACCTATCCTACTGAGCCTCCCCCTCCTCCCTCCTCCCTCCCTCCCCCCCCACCTTACTTTATGAATTCCCCCCAGCCATTATCCAACCCCTATATTTAACCTAATAACCTCAAACCTCGCCTTCCTCTAGAGACCTGTTGTCTTCAGTTTATACATCAGTGTGATTTTACAGTTGTACTAAATATTTGGAATAGTTTGGGTGTTTTCAAATGGTTGAATATGATATATTTATTATACTTTTTCTTTTTTTTTTTATTAATAATTTTCCTTCCCCCCCCTCTTTCTCCCTCTTTTCTTCAGGAATATATGTGATCCCAGTTGGTAAGTCATGTGTCTGTTAATGCCATTATTATTAATGTCAAGTTTCCTTTTACTTTCTCAGGTTTCTTTGTGTCTGCATTTGGACTATTTTTGAGAGCCTTCTTTTACTGTATCATGACCCGAAGCGTCCTTGAGAACTGATAAAGTGAATAAACACACAAAAACTAAAACAGTCATCAGTATTGAAAAAAAAAAAAATTTGCAAGATGCTATTTTATATTTCGAGCATTGTTTTATTGTGCACACCTTTTGAAATACAATTAAGGTTATTTATAATTGTTTTACAACGATTATCTATCTTATTGTACTGTTTTATTGTTTTATGTTTCCCTTATTGATCCTGTGTAATTCTGTTGAATCCTTACATTAAGTTTTCATGTTATGTTAAATTAATTTTAATATAATATTAGGTATTTTCTCATTTTTTTTTTATACATACGTACAGTTCTATAGTGTTGTTCTTTGTTGTGTAATTTATTATGTTCGAATATATGCTAGCTAGCCTGCATGGGGGGTCGGGATCTGCTAGGAGCCTTGAATCTGACAGTATAATATATGTGCTTAATTACTTAAATTTCAACTGAGGAGCTTTTTTTTTTTGTTACACATAATTATGGGAAAAATTAATCGTGTTCATAATTAATGTTTCCACTAAAAACTTTTTTTTTCAAGATCAAAAAGTATTAAACAGGAGTGATTGATCAACAATGCAGCAGTATAATGTACATATGATATGTGTAAATCTAGAAGAAAAAAATCACACTCTTACACTATGCGATTTAAAACATACAAACGAAAAAAAAAAAAGCGCCTTTAACTAAGGTAAGTAAGTATAACTATAAAGATATGAAAAGTTGAAGGACTGTAATATTGTATCTACAATATGATAATACTGAAGGAAGATACATCATTATATGACATGAATATACAGTAGTAGTAGCAATGGCCAAGTTTAGAGGAGGAGGGGCTAGGGGGGCTGGACCGTCCGTCACGGGGAGAGTTCCTCGGTATTGTCACCAAATGAAGATGAGACAAGTTCAGTAGCATCTGATGTCACTGCCACCAGGGTCGGGGTTGGAGGCAGTCGTTGGGTGTAATCAGAGGCACAGGAACTATCGGTAAGGCTTTCCTGGCTGTTCCAAATCCCTCTCTGTTTAGCGCTAGTAATATTCCCGTCCATTCCAGCACTTGGATGATTAGTGTAACCAGTTGTAGTGGGGTTACTGAGCTGATAGCCGGTAGCACCAAGGAACGTTGGAGGGGTACAGGAAGTCCATGGGATGGATGTCAGTGGTAGATTGGTTGTAGTGGGCGGCGGCTGTTGATTATTGAACTGTGGGGGTTGAGGAGTGCATCCGACCACCGCCGGAGGAACAGGACCTACATAACCCATCTTGGATCTACTGCACACAGCACACTGGCAAGTTTGTATCGGAATGGTTGTCATGTGAATATTCGATTGCTGTGCAGGGGTGGCTCTAAGGAAAGTACTCTGCTGCGAGGGGAACCAAGGTAATGGTGTGGTACGAGACCCAGCGATCACTCCAGTAGTACTGGTGGTATTCCCGGTTGACATGCTCACTATTCCTACAGCAGATCTATTGGATACGGTTGTTCCCTTTGAGCTGCTGCCTTGAGGAGCAATAGCTTGGGTAGCAGGGAGCATTCCAGGGACTGTGGGTTGTGGTGGGACAGTAGGACGAGGTGGTACAGCTATAGGTGGTGGGGAAAGTTGCTGCTGCTGAGAGAAATTGGCGATCGATACTGCTCCTATATTCGCTGGAGGTGGTGGTTGATGATGGATGGCGTACCTCTTCTTGGTGCTGATCTCTGTGGAGAGAATGTTTGGCGGCGGAACTGATAGCGGCGCAGGAGGTGGTGGTGGTGGTGGTGGTGAACCATCATCACTGGTCAGGTCTTGTTGAGGCTTCAAGTTTGAGTAAATCTTGTGGCCTGGAGGAAAATTTAAAAGAAAAAAAAAACAGCGTCATTTCACTTCTTCTCTACCTTAATTGATTTAGCGCGCATGGTATCTCTAACGATATAAAGCCATGGTAATGTAGCATACAAAAACTCACCAGGTACGCCGTTTCGCCTTTTCCTCCATACCTCGAAGCCCATCTTCTTTATATTTCTCCGGGCGTTAGCAAACCAATCGTTCAGCTGCCGTAGCGTCATCCCTGCCATCCCTGCGAGTTGTTGTTTCTCTTGTTTCGTAGGGTAAGGGTTGTGTGGATGTGTCTCCAGCCATTGTACAAGTACTGACGCGTTCCTTCTGTGTCGTCGTCTTTCTTGGCTATGGCGGAGGTTTTTGTTGTAGCCCGTCATCGAGCAATCCGGTGAGCTGTTGCTGACGCTTTCTTCATCTTCAGCAAAATGCCCCAGTGTAGTTGAGGAACAAACTCCACAGCCCATACCGCTATTCATTTCAGCATACAAATCAGAATGGTGCATGTTGCCTCGCTCTTTTGGTGTCTACTTTCTAGATCTTCGAGTATCAGCAACACAAAGTCCGAAATCAATCAACTGGAACAGGAGGCAGTGGCACTGGCTTGCTGCTATCTTGAGGAACCCTTTATATTCCAGCAAAAAAAAAAAAATTATAATTTTTATCAGCAACGCACGTGATAGCACGTGGGTCCAGCCCCGCCTCTATAGCTATCAGCTAGCTAGCATGCAGCTATAAGCTCCAGTCTAACAATAAATCGTACAATATTTCTTTACAAAACAAATACCTAAGAGGAATTTCTATTAGAGTTAAACATTTCATTGTCTTTCTCATATGATCTACATTTACCTGGAATCGCTGCATGCATGGCTGACAGCCAGTGCTGTCTCCAGCAGAACATCAACTAAATTAGGAGGGGGGCTAAGTAAAATTCTATTAATTATTCATGAAGATTTTTTCCTGATTTAATCATACTAAAACATTTAAATATGTTGTTGATAACAGGAACCGACTCAGTATAAAGATCCTTGAAGGACTTTAACTAATTTTAGGGGTGTGGCTGATATAAGTTAGGACTTGGCACATTTGCTGGGGCCTTTCATCAGATATCGCATGTGCATTGCCAACGATTGTTGCCATCAGCTGGTTCAACGTGTTATATGGCAATGAAAAGAAGTGTGACCATACTCTATCACCTTTACCCAACATATATAGTTACATACATCCAGTATTACATACATTAATGTGTTATGACACATACTGGGACGTGTTAATCGATTCAACCTGTTTAGATTCAATTTGAAAGGATTTAGGAAACTAAACTGGTGAAATTTGCAGATCGATGCAGGTGGAGAAAATGTTACTTAAAATCAGCAGTAACATTTACATATACACCCACACAATTATGTGCTTGTATGATTGATATTAATTAATATTGCTTATGGTATGACGGAGCTAATTATGCCACTTTTCATTCTATTATTTTGCATGGGCGTGGACAATTAAACTGTACGTTGCTTAATTGTTCATTGTATCATCACTCCGTCCACACACGTACACACACAAACATACGTTCCTCAGTATTATTACAAGTATGCATGGTTATTAAATTTTTTTAATAACTGATCGAGGAAGTGATGAATGTGATGGTTGGTTGGATGTGGCTTATAGTACAAAAAAAAAATGCTATAAATTTAATTATAATGATAAATTGTGGCAGTATAAATGAGTTGAACGATGACGACAGTCTTCGAATGATTGAGATGGGTTGGATAGGTGGTAAATGGAGAGGCGATAATATGACAATAATATAAATGAGACCTTACTATAGTTTATACATTGGGTACAAGGATAAAAAAAAACAACAAAGGTTTTTTGGTGGACCACATTTTACACACAAACGTACAGCACATGTATACACACGAAACGACAAATAATATATAATGTTAAATATAAAGTGATTGTTAATAATTTGTACAAAGAGGTGTTTCTGTAAAATACTGTCTTTTTTTTTCTCTACGATTGATCTGTCAAAACTGTAAAAAAAAAAGAGCAAATTTAAAAGTGTACGTCACTTTAATAATATTACTAGTATACACCTATGGCAAATTAAAGTCAACTATTACATCATATCTATAATTAATTACGAAGCATATGCCGCCAAACACCAATTTGTCACCATACATAAGTTATTATTGCCTTTTAAATGTGCTATTTCTAGCTGTTCCATGGATGGTATATGGCTATCCATACAATCGTGATGGCTATTGGCAAGGCTTACACACATACAGGGTAGTATATACATAGGGGTGCATGCCATATACGTATATACTATATTTATGCATTGAAATCTCACTTGGTTCTGTAGAAGCACACTCGGGGAGCATCTGATCTGGTGAGTGTTGATGCTGTAGTGAATACGAGGTATCTCCAATATCGAGGTTCTGTGACGAGTGCGTCCTGAGCTGGAGTGCGTTAGCCCCATCTGTTGTGTAGACTTGGGCAGTTAGGGGCGAATGAAGTGGAGCTGAGTTACCAGACGATGGTCTCGATTGCAGACTTGGGAAGGATACTGGGGTGGACGATAAAATAGGGGTGGAGGGCCAGTTAGCCATGGGTAGCGTAGACATTCCTAGTCCCATTACTGAGGACCGAGTGTTTGTTGACATATGCATGCCGCCGTAGATCCCTCCTATCGGGGACGTAGTAGTGGATGAAGGCTGCAGTGAGCCATCGTAGGAAGACAGGCCATTGGTTAAGTGGCCTGTACCACCTGTGCTGCCAGAGCCTCCCATGTTCAGGGATGAGTGCTGATGTGAGGGGTAACTGCTGTGTAAACCTGAGGCTAGCTGGGGGCTGTATGCGGCTGCAGCGTATGGAGAAGTGGCGGTTATTCCGTATGAGCTTCCTATACACAAGGGAGAAATGCACATAAGTACTACAGTACAAACGTAGCGCTAATTACAGCTGCATATGCAGCGCTTGCATACGTGATAACCACTCAGCCATGCAAAACGCTTGTAAATAATCTTCCACTCTTTTTGTTGTTTTATTATGTGCTCGACAAAAATAAACAAATTGCAAGAGAGTAACTATACAAATTCATGCTATTTGATGCGTTGTTGTGCACATTATTCTAGCAAGTCGCCATGCTATGTTATACCTGAGTAAGAATCTGCCCTTTGTGACGCAGTGAAATAGCTCGTGTCCAACGAGAACGTCGATCTTCCCTCAAGCCAAGTCTTCATACCGATTTTCTTTATTCTTCTCCTGGCGTTGGCGAACCAGGTCGACAGCTGGGTGAGATTCATCCCCGAATAGTAGGCAAGGTATTGTTTCTCTGCTTTGGTTGGGTAAGGGTTGGACTGATGTTCCTCGATCCATTTTACAAGGACTGCTGTGTTTCTCATCCTTCTGACTGATGAATATGCCGGAATACTGGAAAGTGTAGCTGATGATGATTTATGAATATGTGAAGAATCTGTCATAACACATTGATGAAAGCAGTAGCCCAGTAACTGATCCGCTGCTCAGTACGGTACACTACTGACTGCCGATACGCGAGTACTGAAGATAACAATTATATATCAACTCGATCGTTGAGCCAATCTGATGGTTCGATGCTGCAGCTAGCTAGGAAAAGCGCCCCAGTTGTACGGTGGAAAGTATGTATGTAAAACCTGCAAACGTCAATTATATACTCGATGCTGAAGAGCTAGAGCATTTGTTCTACGGCTTCACACATACAACACTTAAAGGAGGCGTGTCAAACGCATATAATAACTTAGCAATAAAAAAAGGTAACATAATTGTAAAGCTATAGGCTTTAATTCGATATCTTTATTATAAATTCAAAAAAAAAAATGAATTAGCATACTCATATATATAGCTGACTATAAAATATAGAATAATATAAATACTATTATCAATGAATAAGCAATGTAATGGTGCTGATCGAATATTGACAGACAATTGGGAACACAAATAATATACATACAGAAAAAAAAAACTACAGCAATTGGTCAGAGGATTTATTGGAGGACAAAGATGACAATGAAGATCCCTCTGGACTCTCCCTTAATGGCCGAATGTAGTTAGAGTCAGGGGGTACTGGTTTCACTGGAATAAAAAACATATCATCAGGTACATAACCATCAGCCTCATTCTCCTGCTCCACGAATGGGAAACTGTTGTCACGATAACTATCAAACAGTGGAGGCTGAGATGAATGTAGCTGATGTGTGGAGGGGGGAGAGGAGTCGTGAATAACTGCTGGAATGGTGGATACAGTTGGAGTGGGAATAGTGAACGTGGGAGTACTAAAGGTCAATGGTTCATCCAATGGTAAGGGTATAAGAGGTTCGTTTTCATTTTCTGTCGAACTCAACGAGGGTGTCTCGTGATATGAACCGTTAGTACTGGTCGACAGGGAACCAGTGTTTGTGGTACTATGGCCATCGCCTCTTTGCTGTTTCATGAGTGAGATATAGTCATTGCTTACAACGACACGCCTCGACATCTGGGACTGGGCCGCTGACCGGGAAGTATTCCGCAGGGTAGCTTTCTTCCTGGAGTAGCTATAGAACAATCATTTCTTTCATGATCCAGTATTCACATCATAGTAATGTGTGTGCATATATGTGCTAACATACCATTTCAGTACTATAACGAATGCCATACCAACCAATACAAGGGCTAGGACTATACAAACTGAAGTCACCACTACAGCAACCACTGTTTTTACACCTGCAGCAAAAGAAAAAAAAAATCATACAGACTCTTTGGAAACCTCATAACGAAAATCAAACAATAGAGAAGAGCACGTGGTACTTAGCACAGCGAGTATAGCTAAGTGCATGCATACATATACTACCGGACAAATAGCTAGCCTTACTCTTAGAGTAAGCTTTGCTATTAGGTACTAAGAATAACAATTTACACCAGCAATAAGGGCTTGGAGCAATCTACACATACATACACACACATACATATGCTATACTTGAGTTACATGTACATTACTACTGTGACACATTGAAGGTAAATAGAATGGACCTTCATAAAACCCAATTCACATGTATAATTTGCTAAAATATATTTTCTAGCATCGATTGTTATCATGACGGATTATTCCTGCAAAAAAAAATGTAACTACAAAAATTACATAAAAGCCAATAATGGTGGTACTCTAGGAAGTTAACTTAGGGAGGGGAGACGGGGTTTCTTAATATCAATGGACAACCAAAACCTTCCCACCCACACTGCTACTGTGACTCTATAGAAATACTCAGAACCTTGAAACCTCTAAGCAACGTGCGTTAAGGTCTCTAAACAACTTTTTTTTTAATCAAAACTGTTGGTAAATGTCGTCTCCTCCCTCTGTACCCACTGAACCCTCCTCTCAACCAGACATCAATTAAGTGGTTGCATTAAAGAGAGCACTGCAGGAAGGAGGGAGAGATATAAGCTTACCAGTGCATGGTGGAGTTTTCACAGATGAATTGTTTTGAATGCTAAACTCAGAACTATCCAACTGGACTAGAGCCTCCAAAATGATGGTGTACTGGTGATTTGAATGAAGGGAATCGGATGAGACAATGATGTTGGTGGTGTTTGAGTCAAGTAGGGTCTTAGTGAACGCAGGCTCATCCAGAGACAGGAGTGTCAGAGTGTAGTAAACAACGCGTAGATTCGAGGGTGTCCCGTACAACAACCAGCTTAGAATAATATTGAAACATTTCCTCGATGGGCTAGCGATTTCCACCGATATATTCAACACACAAAATGGACAGCCTATAGGAAATAAAAAAATCACAGTAAAAGTCGGTCACACACATACAAACACACACACATTATTCAGATAGAAACTAAGGAGTGGGTGGAATCATGGTTATGATGCTATACATGAAGGAAGGCATGGGGGAGCTTATCTAGGTTCCTTAAATTCGATCAAGATCTTGTGAAGGGAGTGTTACAAGTATCAAAAAAAAAATGACTTAATACATAATGAATAGAGAGTCTGGACACTATAATAGTTGTGTGAGAGTCTCCCATTCAATGGTGGGGCCATCACAATGCAAACCACACTGCTCATTAGCACACTCTATACAGTTTCATAGAATAAAGAAAGGCTATGAAGTGAATCATATGATAGAAAAAAAAAGCAATAAATACTTGGAAACCACAATCATAGCAAGTGCCATAGCTATAGGACTAAAGCAATACGGCCACTCAATACATTATACACTATATCAATATACTGAGGCAGGTTATTGGCAAATACACTATAACTATAGATTCAATGTGACATACTTAGATCAGAGGGAGTGTGGAACAGTATAGGGCTGGAGTATGGTCCCTGGCCCACGTAGGTCCAGGCTGAAACACTAACACTATAAGTGGTGTTTGGGGTTAGGCCGGTGAGATTGGCATTGGACGATGTTGTGTTAATGGAAACGCTAGTTAGTTCCCTACTGCTTCCTCTAACGTCCTGACCACGACCTCGTCTGGCTTGATAAGAGTCCAAAGATGGTTTGCCATATGTGACGGTGTACTGAGTGATTTTTCCACTAGTTTGGGTCGAATTAGGAGGTTTCCATGACAACATTACGTAAGTGGGCGTGGAATGCTCAACTGTGACATCAGTTGGTGAAGTCTCCAATTCTAGTAATAATAGGAAGAAAAAAAGTTGTCAAAATGAAAAAAAAGTCTTAGTTTCTTTGAGTTACGAATACTAAAAAAAATAAAACGCATTTGAAAAATTTGAATACCTAACCAACAAAGTGCTAAACATTATCACAAGATTTACATCTCAGTTAGACTTTAAAATGTATTATAAAAACAAAAAAAAATCTCAGTTAGATAATTGGAACACCATATGCAAGATCTAAGTCACCCATTAAGGGTGATAACTGCGTAGACACATATGGTCAGAACTGGTACAATAGAACACCCTTTGATGGGATACCACATTCTAGGAAGCATAGCTGATCCCTGACCCAACCCAAGCCTTGTAGCATGTGTATACACTTATGCAGCAGTACTTGCAAGCTCACAGCATTTCAAATGGCCACTACTATAATTATTATTATTATTCAAATTAACATTCTTTTGCTTCTACTCTACAACTGTATACGCTGGGAACTTTAGAGGGAGGGATCTAAAGTTATGCAACACCCGCAGAATTCTACTCATACCTCTTATTTCCACCTGCAGTAGATTAATCCACAACTTTATACAATACACACACATACATACATATATACATACATACAATTATATAGCACTACCAGTAATTACTATAGTATAATAATAAATTAAAGACAGGTGTATTATTGAATATCTGAACCCGCCTTAGCAACTTTAAGTTATCATCGTTTATCAAATCCCATAATGCACTCAAACAGTACCACAATCATTGCCGTGGCAACGAGAATGCATGCACTCTGGTTTTAGCAGTTCCGAGGTGTTGGAATGCTATAAAAAAGATCGCATCCATATTTCGTTCTCACTAACGTACAAGGAGAATCATTGCTATGCTAGCACATGTACAACGATACAAGACAAGCCTATGCAAACAGAGTGTATGTATCTATACATGTAACGCGTCACCAGCTATGTACTGTGCTGATATAGGTACAAGGACAGTAATACTACCATAGATATTACACACACATACATACAAGGGGGAGGAAGGGAACACTAGGGTATTATGTAGAGGTGTTTAGGCAGTAAGTGAGGAAAATATGCATCAGCTATACAAACATATACACATGTGAGTCTATGTGTGTGTGTGTGTGTGACTATGCCTCTCTGTGACTAGTGTATGCATGTATGTAAGTCTATGTGTATACTGTATCTATTTATGTATGTGTGTGTATGACTATGTCTGTCTGTGACTAGTGTATGAATGTATGTATGTATGTAAGTATAGTATGTATGCGCATGTATATGAGTGAGGCTGGTGTTCCTGTGAGTATATATATAGTACGGACTGGGGGATTCCAAGTGGATGGTAATACGTAAAGCATATTCTGCTTATACTTCCTATTGAATAAATTAAGATTTGGCAGTGAAGTGGTGTTGTAACAGGGGAACATCTGTTGTTTCAAGGCCAATCACTAATGGCTTTAGTTCTAGCGGATCCACCATTGAGTTGGGTTGGGGTTGGTTAGGTTGGTTGGGATAAAGGACGTGCGAGCATGGGAGAGAATATATTATCCCTCGAAGGGTTGACATTTGATTAGTTTGATTAAAGGCTTTTGGGAATACAATGGTTTGAGGCTGTTTGAAGCAGCCATACAGACATAGTCTCCAGTGCATACCATACAAAAACAGTAGAAACAGTACAAACACATGCGTAAAATACTTGAAATCAAACTTACTCTTTCCTATTGTTCTGACAGTCACAGGAGGTGAGTCAGGTCCATAGCCTTTATCATTAATGGCTGCCACAACGAGTATGTACTCCTGGTTGGGTGTGAGGTCTGTGATAATATAATGCTTGCCAGGGGTAGTATACTGATTGACAGGACAACGAGGGCAACCCACAACGTAGCTTAGTATAATACCGTTCTGTAGGTTTTTTGGAACATTGGCCCACGAGACGTTGATGGCTGTGGAACTAATGGGCGTGGCACTGAGACTTATCGGATACCCAGATGGTTCTACAGAAGGAGGGGGGGGGGGAGGGGGATAGTATTAATAATATTGTTAATATAGGAAATGGGTGTCTTCTATGTATTGAAAAGAGTAGTTGACACTATCGAGATGTGAAAGAGGAATGGGTTAGAAATATATTGTATATATGAGGAAATACAAGTTGCTATTTCTGCTTGGATTTAACAAGAACAGGAAATCAAAAACCAGCTAGTTATGGCAACAAAAAAAAATAAAGAGATAAAGAGCACAGGCACACACATGGAGATTAGAGCTCGTTAAGTTGATAAATCTAATTTGCAGGCTGCATTAACATCTCCAATTTAATAAACAAACCGTCTCAAACAATATCATATTTCACATTATCAGCATTCAAGAAAGACGCATGATTGGCATACTTTCTTGTCAAGAAAAAAAAATTTTTTTTTTTGAAAAAAAAAATATTTGATCGAAATTCTACGGTAATTGGTGACAGAGGGTAGGGTTACAATATGAAGGTATAATTATAAACAAAGGCCAGTGTATGGTTTCAAAGAGATAGGTACTATATTGTCAGCTGCTATGTTGTATGTACTAACCATGTATTGGTATTTGTAATGGTACATGTCCCTATTGTGTCAACAAACGTCTAAGACTAAGAGAGAACTAAACAATTGTGTTGTACTAGCACTTCAAGTGGGCGGGCTGAAAACGAATTTTTTTTTTTTTTTAATCCTTTTTCTACTAGTTTTAGTCACCCATGTCGTGACATGATGTGTACATAGAAACAAGAAAACTATGTATGAAGACAACACACTCCAAAACAGTGTTCTACTGTCACAAGTAGTATCATTAACAAGTAAAAAACAAACACTCAAATGAACACCCTGCAGTGGGAATGAGAGATATGATGGTGGGTGGATATATGTATTGGGCTATATAGAAATCGAAAAGAAATGGGACTAGATGTAGTTTCAAAACTATCAAACACAGGGGAAAATTTCACAAGCTGTGTTTAAAGAAGTTGGCTTTCTTTAGACTGATGCTTTATTTAAAAATTAATTTAGCTTATTCAAAAGTTAACGTGCCACTCGAAGTCGACAATTCAACAGTCAGAGCCAAGAAAAAAAAATTAAACTATGCACAAATGCTTTTACACCCTTGTTGAAAGCATTTAGAGCTGTGTACCAGGCCATTAGCCAATCAGGATGGCCAGACAATTCGAACAAGGTGACAGAGTGTAACCTCTAAAGGAATAGCAACAACAAGTTCACCACTCAAAGAGATGCTCAATGAAGGGATTGACCAATACGAATTTTGAATAATCAGCTTAAAAAAAAGGTAAAGGCAAATAAAATTTTTTTTTGGGCATTATATTTTATGTTTTGGCAGGTAGTGAAGAATGAAAGAATTACTTTATGGAAGGCCAAGTACTTTGAGCCAAGGCTATTTAGCAAAGGTTGGCTGAACGCACAGCCCACTAAAGGATCATTACTGATACAGTACAAATAAGGGACTAACAAGGGTTTACATAGAGAACTCCATGAGGAGGGAAAGAAAGCCTTTTAAAAATACATTTGTTAGAACAAAAGCTTTGAAAATTTGAAAAGGACAAAAAAACGGTTGAACGAGTAGAAAAATAACAGGAAGAAGGTAAAATTGGGGAAAAAAAATTGCGTGCACACTTCGACAGTAACCAAAACAATACATTGACAGAATTGAATCTCAAAAATGGAGTTGGAGGGGTGAGAGATGGGAGGGGGAGGAGGGGAAATTTCCTGACCCAAAAATGCTTGAATACATTTGTGTTAACCAGTCAAGTGTTGTATTAGGACATATAATAATATACTAACACACGTACGTTAACTATTATTCCTATTGTTTGAGTTACTAAGCAACGAACAGTACACAAAGCATACACTGTCACACTCCCTCCCCCCCCCCCCCCTGATTAGCACGCACACTGCCTTTTATAAAGTCAAGACCATGTTTTCTAAACCAAAATAGTCTTTTTTTAACAAATTTTAAGCAAAAATAAATGGTATTTGTTTTTAATGAATTCTCCAAATTCCAGCAATAGTTTCACACATACCACGTACCATATCGTACAGTACTGGCAGCATATTGAGAGAAACGTTCATTTGATACCATTTAAACAAATAAGAGCAGACAAAAGACACTCAAGCACTTCATAACAATAAGCCTTAAAAATCAGTTACAAGCGATTCATGTACAATTGTATGTTAATTCCTAATGCTTGCGAATAGTTCTGGGAACTTGATAGACCTTACCAATTAACATTGTAATGCATATCATGTGGTCTCTGTAGTACAGCATTATACATGTATATACTCACTATTAATGTAGTATCGATGATCATTAAATACTTTGCATACACCATGTGTGTAACTGTTTATTTGTTAGCAATACAGCTCCAATACCGTGTGACCATGGTGTCTTAAACGGATCAAACAGTGCAAATTTGGCGCACATTAATATCATTGGCACCAAACGATAATTCAATCGAGTCCAAAAAGTCCCTATCACATGTTCTAACTCACTAGAGAAACACAGTAAAGATATACTGTAGCTAGAAGTGGACATCCTTACAAATACTACATACAAAGTCAAACAAACAATCTCTACTTGTAATCATTACGCAATATTACACAAGGCCCGAAGCCCCTTAGGATAGGGCAAGACTAGACTAAAAAAGGTCGTTAATAATAGGCTTTCGTAATACAGCTAGTCAGTATACAGCTTTCTATCGCAGTAAAGAAATGGTTTTTAATGAGGTCCGACCACAAATTTACCATATACATATTCTTTCTCATTGGTTCCTAAGGCTTCCTAAGGTGTAAATGTTTATGTTTGTATTATACTGATTACCATAGCAAATACACACCAACAATGACCCTATTACGAGTGGAACAGGAAAGAAAACACACCTAAATCAGGTGGGTTAGGAGAAATAAGGCACTGAGGAACTGCTTGGCCGTAAATGGACTCAAGAAGTGAGGTCGTGCTACGAGCTAATGCAGTTTACCCGGCAACCATTTTGTATGTTTTCTCACTCAGGCTTATCATAACACCCAATACCCTTCACTCTCAGTTGTATAAACCAGGATACATTATATGCTCCTCCTTCCCTTTCAATCAACACTAACAATGGAAAATGTAATAAGAACTAATTGAGTTCCCGCTAGGCGCTAGCACAAGTGGTAAGGGTGGGCTGAAAAAGCTTCGTTGCCTAATGAATGTTATGGCAAGAGAGTTCACAGGTGAACTGCAGTGGTACAACATCCCCTTGTTCACCTTTGGAATCATTTGGGAGATTACAAAGGTTTTCATAAATAGGTTAATACAGTCACTATAGGGGCCTCTCTATTGTACAGTGTATAAGGACCTCTATTACATAATGTATACAGTATAAATAGGGTGCTATTAATAATCATATTATACTATACTAACTAGCTTCATCGGTTCTGCAGTCTGTCAGAGGGCACATGTCTGTCTGCTCCCCGTATGTTCCTTTTAGTTTAATGTACATCTGGTATTTGGCCCACGGGTGAAGTCCCTGTATATCGAACGTCCCTCTCGCGTTCCCGCTTGTGAAATTCCGAGACCCTATTGTCGGAACGGCCGTGACAATGTACAATTGCTGGTTCCCTCCATTGCTATTGTCTTTAAGCACCTGTCATTAACAGATGGGCACCATTAAACAGGGAAGTGACAGTCAAAAAGTGGGGAAGTATAAACTCATTACACTTACCTCCCACAACAATGTGATCTGCGTCGAGCTAACAGAATGGCACGATAAACACTTTAAGCCTACAAAAAAAAAAGCAAGACAAAAAGGAATAAAAGGTGGATGAATTAGTGTATAGGATCATTTGAACCACATTTATGGTACATCAATAATGAAAGAGACAGGGAATATGAGAATTTATACCAGGCATGATATGTGCATAGTCTGTATAATAATATAGGTAGTTAAGTCACAGGTCATCATGAATAGCTGGAAGATGTCTTTATGATAACAAAATCCTTTTCTAGGGATAATGATTACAGCATACATAGAGAGTGAAGGATGATTGGATCACAATGGGGCTGTATTTATAAATTATCTTAGTGGCTGGTGTTAGCTACTTTTCAAAGATCTTAGATTTACAGTTTTGACAGGCACAAATATTGGTCCATTGTGTGTCTGAGAGAGAGGACCCACAGGGTATGAAGATATTTAAAGACACCTGCTTGAAAGAAAAAAACTCTCAGGAGGTATCTCTCCCTCCCTCTCCACAAGCATTAGGTGAACAATGGAAGAGCAGATGTGTGAAACCTTTATCACAAGCCCCTTTCCACAAGTCATATCATGCTACATAAAATACAGAACCCTATTGCATAATCCTAATACCCTAGCACCATGCAACAGTACATACTGGCATATATGCATGCAACCCCAAGTGTTTCTAAAGCATGCAGGACACCAGATGTTATTCGCAATCTACAGAGTATAGTCAGTCACAAATACCACAAGGTGGGACTTGGACAGCCAGAGAAACCTGACCAAAAAACCATTAAGAAAATCCTCTGAGAGCAGAGCAGCTGTAGGTTTTTTGTGTATAGCTAGCTATATTGGGCACAGGTGAAAATATAATTATATTGCAGGAACATGCGCAAGCAGGATGAAATCAAAAATGTGGCTGTAACTGAAATAAATTATTCAAATGATTGGTAAACATGGAGGTGGTGATAGTGAGTAGGTCTTGCTAGAGTGTACATGCACCCACACAAACAAAACCTTGGCACTTGCCAAAACACGCTACTCAAATATGACACACAACAGATTATACGGTGACATTTAGTCAAGTGTTGAAAATATTCTCAACAACTTCTTTTTTGGAATTTTTTAGGAAATTCTTTCTATATTTTTCAGATGAACAGCTACTACAGTATGGCATGGTCCTATTCCTGTGTGCATGATGCCATACAAAAAATATTTAGCAATAAAAAAAAAATAGCAGCTGCTCCATATAACTGTATATGAATGCGCCAGTCTATTGTTCCATCCAATATAATAACCATTACCATCAGATTAATTTGGGGGAAAAATGAAAGAGAGTTAAACCATAAAAAAGTTCATAAGGCTAGTTATATGGCATAGTACAGTATATCCATG
>JAYJLX010099446.1:0-22029 GCA_036873525.1 Chalinula nematifera
TGCCACTGCACAGCAATGTTCATGCCTTCCTGTTTTGCTACCTGCATTATTTCACGTGCAGCGTATCCCTCCATAGACTTTGATGTGCCTTAATATAATGGTTCATTAATAACTTTGTCAGAACCTTTTTGGTTTGAAAATAAAATAAAGCACCGTTCATATAGTTACGGAGACTGAAATTTGCCAAACCCCATCAGCACAGGTTACAGCCTGTTTCCATGAACCTAATTCTGTTTCATTTAATTGTTTCATATCATTTTTAGCTTCTATACACACTTCTTGAAGCATCTCTTGTGTTATGAGATGGAGACGCATTAACATTCTTAGATACGACTCATGTTTATAAATATCAATACCAAGGGCAAGCTTCATAAATTTATAATGCATTGCAAACAAGCAACCAGATATTATAGCAGCTACAGTTATGGATGCACCTGTATCTGTTATTTTACCATTTACGTCTGACCCCATAAAACAAACAGGATGGAAACCACACCCTTCACATATGTAAGTTACACTACAAGTACCTCCCAAACCTCCCAATTTTACAGAACAAAGAACAAGTTTCCCTGTACATGAAGGGGTAACACATGATCGAGCCTTATTAATAGCATCCATAAAACTACTTATCTTATCAATACGTATTACCGCTAATGGATGAGGGAGTGCTAAAACAGGACTGAGGTACTTGCGTGTCATTGCGCATTGAGGAGGAGGGAACATAAAAAGAATCTTTGTCTCCTTCATCTATGTCATCGGTCGAAAAATCACTACGATTATCATTCACAAAATCTTCACTTGTAGTGGAACTGTTGCTGTCATCACTTGCAGGCTGCTGTAAAAAATATATATAGTCATATATGCCCTGGCCTTAAGCCTGGTTTCCATTATAGTTGTCAAGTATTGTAAGCAGCTGTGCAGCTGTTGTGGCAGATTGATTGTGGAGGTAGAACCAATCTCTATCTCTACAACACGTGGCAACACCTATGCAACAGTTTTACAACTACATTGTATATGGGAAGCAGGCTTTTTGCAGATACTCAAAGACTCAATCAAGACCATATGCAGTACCGGGAAATTTTCGTGGTTGAAAATTTTCGTAATTTGCTTAAAATTAGGTGATTTTCCAACTTTGTTTACTTATTGTTTGAAGCCAGCATGGAGCCATGTTTCTTTATACAAGGGTGGGCTTGTCGTCCAGTCTGTATGCTGAGTCAGCCATTTTGAATCACGAAAATCACAAAAATTTTCAACCACGAAAATGTCCCGCTATACAGTATAAGGGTGGTTCACAATACATGATGCAAGTGCTTGTTGAGGCACATTACTGAAATAATGTATAATATGCATGATTAGTAACAAACCTTTTCAGTATTTGGTAAATCTATCTCAATATTGTTATCATTCAGACAATGCACTGTGGAGGATAAATCGGGATGTCTTAATTGCTACAGAAAAAATAATACAAGAATTAGTCAGTAAAGGTGTTAAACCCTTGTGGTTATGCATGTACACTTCAATGCAGCTCCTTTTACACACTAAGTGCATAACTACAGTGATACGATTCAGTACTTTACAGACATACACACATACCATGGCACACATGCACTTGCACACAATAGCTCTATGTATTGTATACTTCAGTAAAAGACATTCTTCATACTTAAACAACCAAGTATAAACCTCAAAGACACTAAAAAACTTGTAGGCAGCCCTTCAAGTTAAAGTTAATCGTATTACATGTAGACTCCAGCTTTTCATACAAAATTACCTCCAATAGTGGACACTCCGAGAAAGGGACATAGTATTATATACCTCTCAACAAAGGACACTTGTCAGTGTCCCAAATTGGCTGACCTCCGAGAAGAGGACAATCTCTCTATAATGGACAAAGCACTTCAATTTATATAGGGTCCCGAATTGTCCTTTATTCGTGGTTGCACTATAGACCCATTGCATGAACTATTTCAAAAAAGTTCAGTATATTTCCGTGCATTATTGGATATTTCCGCCATGTTGGTGCACCAAGGCACACCAATGAGTTGGGATTTTGGCTAGTTTCTATTACGATTTCAGAGGTTATAGGTCGTTTGCAAAAACACGTATAATACAATGCAGAATACAATAAAAAGACAAGTGGTGTGACTATTTAGCCGGCCAATATTTCGTTGTAGTTTTAAAATAAAAGCATAAAACCAATATTTTCCTACTCGTGCAATACAAAGTGGTTCACAAACATGGCAGACAGGATATTAAAATTATCCGCGTGACGTCACCGTGCAATAGTCTTGCTAGCCAGACCCTTCCTCCACCTACTGTCATTTGGGTAGACGGCTAAGGAAGGGTCTGGTACATTGCATGCATCGACTTTGTTCTTGTGAGGTCAGAAAAATTAAGAAAAACGTCAGAATATGCAATGGGCAGCACGGAGTTAAAACATTAGATAGGTATAAATGATTTTGATTGGCCACGTCAATTTTTTGCCGTAAGAACAAAGTTGATACATGCAATGTACCAGACCCTTCCGTAGCCGTCCACCCAAATGACAGTAGGTGGAGGAAAGGTCTGGCTAGCGAGACTAACCGTGTAATGGGTCTATATGGTTTATATACATGATTTCAAGATGAAAATAAATTGTGCGATCATCAGTGCCTGAAATTATGGCCGGACTGGCCAACCTACACCCCTCTCCCCCTTCCCCCTTCCCCCCACTGGCTACCCTGCACCACCACTCTATTTCAGTTTTACTGGACTGGGTCTGTCAGAAAGAGGGAACAATATCAATACAACTTGCTAGTGAGTTGTACCAGTGAAAATTCTGGTCTATAGACAGTAAAACTACTGCACTATTACTCACATGATGAGGCACATAGCTTGGGCACTACCACTGCCTATACACACTGCATAAACGGGGGCCTTTATTGAAGGACTATCAATATCTCTGAAGGCGACTGTGAATGTCCTGATCCCCAATATACCACTCCCACGACATGTAGTCTACAATGCTTCATGCTATCTAACCTTTTTTATTTCAGATTTTCTTAACAGATGTTTTTTTCTTCTACTATGCCTTGCATTCTTAATAGTAAACTAGAACTCGACAGAAATCAGTCAAATCACCAAATACTGAGCAGAATACTGGTCACCACCGGTTAACAATTTACCATATGCGCATAAACTCGGCTACAATTGATTAATTAGGTCACTAAAGGGTTAATAATAAAAGTTGCGCAATATCGTCCGGGAATTTTGCTAAACCGCGCGCTCCAAAGTTGAAGAAAATAGATAAATCAAATCAACAACAAATCAATGGCGAGGAAATTCAAGAACGAGTATGAAAGGGAGTTGGCATTAATAAAGGAGAAAGAAAAACTCGGGGTACAGCACGATGGAGACATTCAAAATGGCGTACTAGCTTTGCCAACCAAACCACAGGGCAGACCATACTTTTGGGAGGGGAACAGGATCAGAAGGTTCAGCAATTCATTCTGAGTACACGAGCTAGTAAGGGTGTCATCAACACTGGAATTGTTATGGGTGATGCTGAAGGAAATCCCTCAAAACTGTCAAGTAATGGAGGCCACATTACAATCACAAAAGAATCACTCTTTAAACAAATGCATTTCGTAAAGCGTAAGTGCTCTAATGCTGTAAAAGTATCGGTGGCACACTTTGAAGATGTTCGTGATGTTTTTCTCGCCGATATTTTCTCGCCGATATAAGAGCTGAAGTTCTCATGAATGAAATTCCTGATGCCCTCATATTTAACCCTTTAGCAACCGAATAAATCATTGGCCTCTAAAGTCTTTCTGACTCAGCATTATTATAACGTCAATGCCGACCGTACGGTGAGCCTGACTGCAACCAAACTAGGGTGTGAGAGTTAGCATGTCCAGTACTTTCAATCGGTGACAGAAAATGTGCACTCTCGCTGTTGTCATGGAAACGGGGTGACCAGATGCTTGGCGTAACTGCCAATTTTACGCGAACATCCGCCATATTCAGCCCCGCCCCCATACCAGCCACACTCGACGGTCCGCCTGACCTTTCAGAATTGTACCCATGGCTCCCATAGGTGCATCTCAGGCCACCTTTCAAACTCAAAAATCCCCAAAAGTGGCGAGGGGCTGCGCCCCTTTGAACCCCGCCTAAGGGGGGGCCAGCCCCCCCCCCGTGTGCACGGTTGTGTGGGGGTGGCGGCCCGAAAAGTGACCACTTTTTTTAATGAACTTTTGCTTCAGACTCTTACATGCTTTCTCTAATGTTGTGGGCGGAGTTTCTGACATCTAACGACGTCTATGGGCGTTAAAGGGTTAATGGAAGTAGTGCAAAAACGTAAAGTTGCATGTATTTTGCTGTCACTTTGTAAATTGAGCGTCAACGACATATGTAAGCACAATGGAAGACTCTGTGTGTTCGCCTGGTTCTGGGTGGACCAGCCAGTTCCTGTTTAACTGGGATCAAACACCCTTGTTCCAACTGGCCAGTGGACAATGAAAAAAAGGTTATCCCAATTGCACATTCCGACAACAAAAGGCAAATAACTGCCGTTTTTGCTGTTTCATTGAAAGGGGAATGTTTCCACCACAGTTAACCCTTTCACGGACCCCTGATTCACGCCCACTTAATTAATTGACACTTTTTGTTGTCAATTTTGCAAAAAGTTGTTACAGCAAAGACTGCAATTTCTTTATACCTGATGCTACATGTTCCAAACTGTTAACACGGCATAATAGAGCTGGAAAACCAAGTTT
Organism: Chalinula nematifera; assembly: GCA_036873525.1. NCBI lineage: Eukaryota > Metazoa > Porifera > Demospongiae > Haplosclerida > Chalinidae > Chalinula > Chalinula nematifera. The sequence goes on from JAYJLX010099446.1 coordinate 4,755, forward strand.
AGTGACATAACTTCCACGTAGACGAAAGTTACAACACTATTGTCGCCGTTCGCCTACACGGAAATCTTGATCGTCGATCGCGAGTACTTGACGGTCGGACAAAGCCACTTGTAATTTCCTTAAAGTTTATGCTACAGCTACAAAAGTTGATATTTGTGCTCAACAGACATAGTAGAGCAAGGAAGTCAAGTTTTAGATACAGCCCTTGCGTAAAACTCGAGTTACAATAGCTTTTGCAGCATGCGGTCTTGGCGATTTTTACCGTCGATCGACGATCACTTTTCAAACGTTTGCAACTTCGTTCTTGTGAATGCTACAACTTTTCAATTTGATCTACACACTCTACGAAGCCTTCTTAACATCTCTACCAAGTTTCATAGTCATATGTTGCACGGAAGAGAAGATGCAACAAGCTAAAGCCGTCTGTGTCAATAACGCGTCACACGACGCCAAACGGCGTCGGTGCTCGTGAAAGGGTTAAGGCGGGTTCACAATATAACGTATTCCAACTGGAAGTCAATGTAAACGAATACAAACGCATGACGCAGACGCAAGATTGGAATTCGATTCTATCTATGCGTCAACGTATTCGTTTACGTGACTTCCGGTTGGAATGCGTTATATTCTGAACCAGCCTTTAATCTTTCAAAACCGATCGTTGTCATCCCCGTGTAAGTGTTCCGAAAGGGTGGGATTTATGTCATCCATGACTAGGTACCTCAAAAAGGTGATTATTCCTCTCAAAAGGGAAGAAATGAAGTTACCAGAAACTCGACCTGCTCTAGCGATATTTGATTGCTTCAAGGGACAGACAACAGGTGCTATTGAAGATCTACTGAAAAAGCACATCGTTTCAATAATTGTTCTTCCGAATTGCACGGACAAGTTGCAGCCCATAAACGTCTCCGTCCATAAACCAGTGAAAGATGGTATATAGGCACATTTTCAATCATGGTATGCTGGTGAAGTTCAGAAGCAACTTGAGTCCATTCAAAAGAGATCAAAGTCAATTTATCAGCACCAGCTGTCAAAGCACAGTGTACTAACTGGTTAACATCAGTATAGACCTTCAATCGATGCGAATGGTTTTAAGAAATCTGGAATTCTTGACGCTGTAGCCTCTGTTAGAGACCATGTGGACTGATCTACGTGATTCCGTATACAGCTTGTCATGTGTTTTATTAACAATAAATTCATTAAAAAAATTATTTTTTCAAAAACAATCATCAGTTAAGAAAAAATACTAAAGGCATGATCAATAAAACATTGTACAAGGTGAGATCTCATTCCATTCGGAGTAAAGCTTTGAGGTAATTGTCCCAATGCTGGCAATTGCATATACTACGCCGCAATCATCCACTCCAATTTGTTTAGGGCAAGTCTCTATTTTTACAGTAACCTCCTTTGGAGTAGCATCCTCGTTTTATCATCAATTGAAAGATACAGAGAACTTACACAACTGGCATCGCAACCAATGGTGATCCAATGGTTATTTCAGCAAAACTGTATTTGACTGTATTTGTCAATGGTGCAGAAGTTTTAGTTGCCAAAAGCAAAGTAGACTGGAATCCATGAATATTGGGGAACTGGTCTTTTAAAATCAGCTGCGCATATTCGATATGCTTGTCTGATAGACATGCAATCGCATCCCGGTCAGCCATGCTCAAACCAGACTGCTTGCTAGATATCCAGACTGTATCCCCTCTGCAGAATTTTCCTCAGTTCTTTGTTTCTTGCTTCGTGGTTCATCACTCTGGGGCTTCCCCGACCATGTCGAATGTAGCGACACCTGACTTATCAATCTCTTTACCTTAGAAATAATGTCGTTTTCCTCACTCTGAAAAATAAGCTTACAGGGAACTTCTAGTCCTCCTTGGGGAAGATCTCTTGAGTATCTTCTACATCCAGTGATAATACAGGATATAGTACCTCCTTTTCTCAGGAACAAGTAGCAAGCCGACGATAATATTCGTGGTACATGACCGACAGTATCACTACCCTTCTTGACTGCCACAGCATATCTGTCACTAGCGTTTCCTACGTCTATGTTACATGCCAACACTTCTCCCTCGATAGCAATCCAGATTTCTTTATAATAATGATAACCACGAACACAAGCGTCTATCTCCATTTTGTTCCTTTAGAAATTAATTAAAAACGTGGGTGTGTTATGGTCATGCGCTGTTCGTATTTATTAAATCTCGCATAGATTTAATTTTCCTTGTTTTGCCAGGAATTCGCACAACTTTTTTCTCGGAAATATTTCCAGCCATACGGTATGTTGTATCCTAAAATATGTCCTTTTTAGAATATTATTAATGTAGGTGGAGGTTTTGTTATACATGGAAGATACACCCATATGATTGTGTACCTACACAAGAATAAAGCCAGTTGATGCGTTAATGGGAGCAGTGCAGCATTATCATTACTGGGCGGAGCGTGCATAACTCCAGAATCCGAGCATCTCTGGTGTATTTATTCCAAGGCTGCATTTTACAGCTCATTCAGAGACGAGGGATTGCTAGACATTGACAACAATATACACATGTTTTGTCTCCATTACGTATTTTTTCCTAGGATCAACCAGCACATCAAGGCGTTTCAAGAAGGATGGAATCACCGCCCCATGAGTTCAGAACGTGGCTTATCTCATGGTATTGCCTTGTACCAAGGATTTTCCCATTATACTAATAGTTTTCAATTGAAGTAAACTTTATACTCATTTTATAGATTATGAAGCCACTTATGGCATTGGCACTTTTCTCCATTGAAGAAGACACACAGTCTTGTTCCCAGCCCATCCCTTGTTGCTGATCTTGACGGACGGGGAGGGTCTGGTGTCATGGCTTGGGTATTTGTGTTCTTCACAAATGGCTTCGTCAGCGAAAAATTACATTGTCAGAGAGTGTATAAAGTGACCTCATCACGTCACATATTTGACGTATATAAACAGACACGCGTCACACTGTTGCAGCTAACATGGATTTACAACAGAAGAGGCAAGCAAAAGGCTGGGATACTACCCCTTTCAGAAAGAACAGCAGTTATGCCTGGCAAAATTTATCAGATGTTTTCTGCGTTTTACCCACAGGGTTTGGTAAGACTGCTTGTTTTGCTTGCCTCCCATTAGTGAATGATTGATGAATGCTTGGTGATGGTGATGGTGAAGACAGGTCTCATAGCATCATTTTAGTTGTTAGACCATTTAATAAAGGACCATGTTCAGACACTGAGTAAAAAAGGTATGAATGTTGATGCAGACAGCACACCAGAAATGACCACTAATGCATCAAAGGGCTTAAGTCCTGAAATGTTACCAGGGAAATGGAGGATGCTATTCAGTAGTCCAGTTTATTAAACTGGTTTGGTTATTGATGAAGCTCACTGGATCTGCCGCCATACGTGTATGCCGCATGACTTATACTGTTTTTATATGGGTCTGAAATGTTTTGCCAGAATTGGTGAGGTGAGGAGTTTTTGACGACCTCCAAGGAACACATAATGGCTTTGACAGCAACGGCATCCATTGTTGTCAGAAAACAAGTGGCAACTATGCTAGGCATGCAAACCCCATTCAATGTCCCTCTCTGTACTGAAAATCAGAACCTATGAAATACCGTAGGTCAGGATATTCTCGCGACTGCTAATTCCCGCGAATTATTAATCAGTTATTAAGTGTTTATACAGCTGCAATACTATTATTATGCCATATATACAGCTGTATATAATTGATTAATAATTCACAAGAATTAGCAGTCATAAGAATATCCCGACCTACGGTATTTAAACACATCTTGGATGAGACAACGAACACGTCTACCAGAGTAATCATATTTTCAAGCTGACTGTGGTAGAATCTATACTAACTTCAGGGAGGTGTCCTCCTGGATTCTTCTTCCCGAGTTGTTTCATGTGACTGAAACAAAAATAAAAGATGTAATCATTTACATTCTTCACCATTGAGAATTGTCGTTGCAGGGAATTAATTGCTATAATATTCGTTCACATAGGTCCACCATCTGATGTAGAAATGTATGTACAAGAAATTGGAATGGGAGGGAGAGATGAGTAGCACATCAAAGCTAATGCAAAACTGCTCAAATGCTATAACAAACAATACTACCCTTATTTACCACATTCGATGACACGTACTCTAAGTCTGCTTCTATCATAGGACGCCAGTGTTGTGACATTTGTGTTAAAAACTGTTTATGTAAACAATGCAAAAAAACACTAGAAGTTGATTACTCATTTATTCCCTTAATAACATGTACAGCTATTATTTGTCCAATATCATATGATGAATTAATTATTATATAAAAGGTCTTTTTGTGATTTTAAGTGCTTCATCATCCATTTATTTAATATTTTGCTATGAATGGTAGATAATGGGTTGAACTTGACTATAAGATGCGCACCGAAGTACCCAGGTGTTCACCAAAAACATCGCTGTTCAGTAGCTCCTTCAATATTAAATGCATGTCTTTTTCAGAACTTCGGGAAGAGTGTGAACCGTGGCCTTCAGTTACACCAAACCCCTTATCAATAATGATGAAGTTAGTAAAAATAACACCAAGGCATTTTCCAGCACGTTCTAAAGCTGCAGGTATTTTGTTCGCTCAACAGCCCCTTTACACATCCTGTTGAGGTGTTCGGTTGGCTGGAATATTTAGGCCATGAACATCTACTCCAAATCCTTTTGACGAGAATTAAATAAGAAATGATATTGATCGAGAAGGTTAAGGCTCTACGCTGTGCAGCCAACATCAGGTAACGCCAACAATGGAGAATCCGCATACCATCTGCCTCACGTATGGCATCTGCATATTCCATGTACATGAGCCCATGTGATATGTCACAAGCATATCTAAGAAGTTTATCCTCACCATACTTTTGGGCTTGTTTTTAGTAATGAAATGGGGCTCTATGTCAACAAACTGATCAATTAACTACTATTACCAGAACATCAGCTCTAATGTTGCTTGGTTGTAACCACAAACACACAGGGAGCATTGTATGTGAAGGCAAATCTCGTGTATGTTTCATCTTCAAGTATTTCATAGCTGCAGCACAAATGTAACACTCCAGAACAAGTGCTAAAAAATCGTCACACGCATCATCTGATTCAGCTTCATCTGTCAATGAGATTTCGTAATTGTGACATACTTCCTTTGCATAAGCTACTGGAGTTGTAAAACAAATTACCTGGATATACAAATGCATACAATGAGAAATAATTATAAGTATAATTATAGTGAAAATTATATTACAGTATATGTATGTGAGAAAAAAAAGCTGAGTAGGGTACAGTAGGGTATGAGTAGTGTAAACTAGTGACAGTGAAGAAATGTCAAAAAAATTCAAAACGGTATGTCATTGATTATTTCACATATACATGTATATACATTTAGGTGCCATTAGGTGTCATACTTAAAAACGAAAACGATTTAGATGATATGATAAGATTATAGTAAATATCTGCCAATGACAGCTTGTGAGGCAACTGATTGTAACAAAAAAGTCCCTGCCGATTATTTGCACACACTGTTGTTTGGTGGAGATCAACCGACAGGGTGGAGTCAGTTAAGGCAGAATGGGTCTTCACCTTCTCATGCACAGTCTGCAAAGACTGGCATGCGAAGAAGTGTTTGCTTGAGGTCAGTAATGCGGCTGTGTTAATGTGCTAACCGTTAAGTGTGCTGTATGTGCCGGCAAACAACATCATCAATAGTATTCCTGAAGTACTCCAAATGAGCTACTAACTAATAAGTGTGGTGAAATTGGACATTGGTGGTTGGATGACGATGGCAGGAGTGTTTTTATAGGAAGATCATGAACAGGTGTACGAAGATAAAGATTTGATACTTCAGTCACACCAGATAGTTTAACTTCGTCCATTGCAGCAAATATGTGAAAGAAATATAGGGATTGAGTCCCATGGTCAATACGCCTTTGACGAGGCTTGACATCTTTATCCAAGTTGTTACCGATTATTCGGAAACCAGTCCCATCCATCATTGACAGTATGTTCTACAACTAAGTTATCTAATAAATCATAATCATGTTATTCATTATGTTATTCAATATCTTACTTGAATGAGTTTGTTAGTGCAGAATGCAATTGTTATAAATTGAATGCATGTTTACCGTGTAGTACTAAAAATACGAATGCGAAATGAAGAAATCGGAAACGAAGAAATAGAAATATGGAATTGGCCGGACTGACAACTTTTCTTTTTTTTTTTGTTTTTTATATAATTCATTTATTATTAACAGTGGATTATATGATACACTTGATTCGACACTTGCATGATCAAGTTAAGATAAGAACTGTGTGACGACTTTACACTTCGTATGCTGTTAACTGAGCTGTTATTGATTAAGAACGATTATATGATGATATAGTCTTACACATGTCCATTCAGTACGGTCTATAGTAACCTGAATGCAGGTTTGAAGTGTAAGGTCTTGACTTGATCTCAGGAGGTATGACAAGATTCTGTCCACTTAAAGATGGCTGTGCAATTTTTAAGCACTTCATATGGACATAATGATGCGAATTTGACTCCTTTGGCGATCCTGTTGTGACATTTGCTACTAGCCTTCACTCAGCTCTTGCTGCAACAAGGCCAAGTGTGTCATTCAAATCTTCGAAATTACCTCTACAAGCTTAACATACGCGAATTCGAGGTGATTTTAATTAAAGGATTTTCCACAGATGTATTAATTCCAGATGCCTGGCTTGTGGGTGGAGCCTGCGGATTTAACACAAAAGGATTCTGCAAGTTAGTTGACAAGCTAGAATTAAAAGGTGTAGGTGTGTTGCCTGTTGTAGTAGCACTAAATCGGGCTGGTGGACAGGATGTTATAATAACACCAAAGCCCAGAATGGTGCAAGCTGAGGCTGACGACACATTAATACTTGCATTCGAAGAAGGTAATGAGGTAAGCCCAGTTGGAGTAGTCATTGGAATAGCCTGGGTTGATGCTGTAATAGGACTCCCTTCTGATATTTCAAGATGACGGCGTATCGAAGTAGTTTTGATCTTCTTGTGTTTTGGAACTCCACCACTACCTGGCATACCTTGCTGTGAAATTGCTGCTAAATTCGGACCACACTTCTTGGAGTATCTCTCAAGAAAAGTACTCAAGTCACCATTTACTTGAGCTAACGCTGCACATAATGAAAAACCTTTATACATCTCACATTTGCTGTCACACTTGTACTCATAACCATGTGCATTAACAAGGTGAGGCTGCTCAGAACTGAAGCTTTTGACTAATCTGGCTTTAGTATCCGCTTGCATCCACGGCACACTTATGATGTCCTTTCCTGAATGAATCAATTCTTCTGCCTTTTTCCAAATTCCTTCCAGAACAGATTTGGGGATATGGGGAATACAACAATCATCAATAGACACTTCCAAAACACATAAAGGAAAAGAATTGGAACTCCCTGTTACAGATTGTTGAAGCTTGCACTCGTTCACCTTTTTCATGTGTTTCCTTTTGGCTTCCCCATCCATTCTCGAGAACCAAATCTGATCCGTTACACGAAGAAAAGAGTAAGCACTCAAGAAACTCCACTCACCATGACCAATAGCAGCCTTCTCAATCTCTGATGATTGCTGATTTACAACGTTTCGTAAACGTGAAATCAACTTAGGTAGTTTAGACTCCTTCCAGTTCACTTTAAGATGTGGTTTAGCGATTCCGAGTAATTGGTTGTAAACGGCTTTGTGAAACCTACTTTACTTCTGACCTCCAAAATAACACATTCTGCAGAATCAATTGCCTTCTACCTTGTTGTCGATTCTTTAGAAGATTTATAGCAGAAGATTATTCCAGCGTTCTTTCAAGTTCTCTAAAGATTTCCAAAATACGGCTTTCGATTTACAGTCCATCAAACCCGACTCAAAATGAGTGCCTTTTTGCCTCCCAAATATGTCACCACATATTTCCGAACGTACAGTGTTATCAAGATTAAGTGAAGAGAGTTTATCTTTTATATTTTGACGCATGTGATTTGTACACCGTAGATGAGTTGCTGAATGAAATACAGAAGAAAAAGCTTTGATAAGTTCAGACTCTCCATCTGTTCCAAAACACTTCATACGAGAAAGGCCCGGTCTTAGCCTGACCAGAGTAGAGGCGAAATAATGGAAGGGACGAAACGCTTTAGTTTGATGAATCAAACAAGGTCCACAAATTATTGGATGCTGGCCATCTTTATTCTCCACCACGAGATTATAGGGGTGATATAAAACGAACCTAAATTCAATGGAAACAACAGAAAATGATTGGTCATCAGTACAGAATCGTTCTTTATAATTGTTGATCTGTGCTTTGCACTGCCATGGGCTCAGGAGCCACTTCAACGGATCGAATAAATTTATCTCCATCTCTCTCTGACTGTTTACAAGTGAATACAACTTCAGATAGGACATCAGTTTCACTACGATATTCTAGATTTTGCGTCAAATTATATATCTGTTTGTGATCTCGTGGTAAGTCACAAGATGATGACGCATTCATAACACCTCCCAACTGATTTTCAACGCTTCTTAACACCTTCTATAGGAGCTTTATTTTCAACTTCACTCTTCATAATTTGCATAGTACTTAGTTCGTCTGAACGGACCTGCACCTTTCTACTTCGAGTTACCATGTTGCTGCAGGTCAATGGAATGCTCGTTTCGATCAAACGTGTACGTAACCATTGCCAAGGATTGTTGCTGATTCTTGTAGTCTGAAAGGAAAATTAAATCACATATATGATAGTATAAATAAATTACCATAGACGGTTACTATTATTCGCCTAAAATCAGGAGACAATGAATGACTCGACAAACTTTATAATGGTGGTTAGTATGACCCATACGAGAACGACGAAAAACTTTATGAGTTTTTCCATTACCATGACACTGACATACACGACTGGGGATCCTTTTCTATGCCATACACCATTTTCATCAGCTACAATATCCTTGTGACTGTCCAATGAATTAAGATCAACTATGAATGTTGTTTCTTTTTTACAAAAACTGGCTGTTGTGTACACCATCTATATTTTGGCATCCACTATGTCCTCAATGCTCCAGGATTGCTTTTTTCCAACTGAACACAGGAAGATTTGAATTACCATAATGGGGTGTGGCTAAAAGATGTGAATTGGGATGACTATAACTGAACGTATCACAACCCTTGACTCACCTTTCTGCATGTTGTGTCACTGTAGGTTTGATATCTGAATCTTGGAAATCAATATCACTCCTGAGCAGCAATGCGGATTCTACAAGCTGGCTGTCATATTCTTCTTCACTTGATTCGTTCCATCTGATTCATAATCAATACTAATGATAAATAAAAAATATAGCAGTCATTGTAGTACTGAGTAGGTAATATATAATAATAATAATAATAATAATAACAATAAATAATAATAATAATAATAGTTTTTTCTCATAATGACTGTTTTGGAGACCAAGTTTAATGTTGATGAAGTAAAGGTTCCGGTGTTGAATGTACTTCGTAGGAAACATCCTGAGCCTGTGATGCCACCTGGTGATGCGTTGATTGATTGCGTCCTCTTATTGAGAGTGTTGAAATCACTGGTGGTATTGTTCAGAGAGTGGCAAGTGTTATTCAAGGCAGTGCTGGACCAGGGGGTTGCGATGCAACTCATTGGCAGGATGCTCTTTTGCGTTATGGAGCACATAGTTCTGCCCTTAGGGAGTCGGTAGCTTCAGCTGCTAGACGATTGGCTAATAGATTGGTTTCGTGGCCTGAGATTCGTTGTTTGATGGCCAGTAGATTGGTTGCCTTAGACAAGTGTCCTGGGGTCTGACCTATAGGGATTGGGGAGATGACTGATTGGTAAAGCAGTTGGAGTGGTAACAGGTATGATGTCAAGGAAGTGTGTGGTATTGACCAGTTATGTGCTGGTATGAGGGCGGGCATTGAAGGTGCAGTACATGCTAATTTGATGAGCATAGTGACGATGGGTGGGGTGTATTACTAGTGGATGCAGCCAATGCGTTCAATTCTATTAGTAGATTGGCTCTCTTGTGGAATGTAAGAGTTCTATGGCCCAGGTGTTCCCATTTTGTATTTAGGGGCTAGGCTCCACTGGTATTGAAAGGGGCACCTGAGATGTTGTATAGTAAGGAAGGAGTGACTCAGGGGGATCCTCTGGCTGCCTCTCTTTAAACCTCTGAGTAATGAAGTAATTTATTGGTCGCAAAAGTTTCATTATTCGGAGGTTCCACTTATACAAGTACAGTGGAACCTCCGAATAATGAAACTTTTGGGACCGATAAATTTCTTGATTACTCAGAGGTTTTCTTTAAAAAGAGGTTGCTTTACCATTGTTTCACTGGGAAAGGAACCTCAAAATCTTTTCATTATACAGAGGTTTTCATTAAAGCGAGTTCTGAGGTTCCACTGTATATTGGACAAGCCTTCACCAGGCAAGCCCACCAAGGTGAAGGCTTGGACAATGCCCCTGTCAAGTTGCTTTGAGGGAAATGCATCTTTTTACTAGTTGGTGTTTTTGTGTGTTACATTAATTTAGTGGGCTGACAGTGTAACACTGCAGACCCCTTGCTGGATTAAAGAGGCCACCGCTCCGATTCCTTAAAATGAAAATTAGACCACACCCACCTCAAATGCCACACCCACAAGACGGCAAAAGAACTTGAAGCCAGTATTTCAAGTATAACGTGCTTGCTACGAATCTGTGAGGACTTTGATGGAGTCAAATTCTTCTGTTTGATTCGTAAAGTTCATGGCTTTAGGTATTTTAGTCCTAAAGGAAATTTGCTTTCTTTGCCAATTTGTACGAATATCTGGGTTTCCCCCCACCACATGGTTTTATTAACTAAGGTTTGGCTTTTTTTATATAAGATACCATTTAATCAGGAAGTGAAATTTAAGATACATGTACAATCAAAGTCCTTGCACTTGCCATGTATATCCTAAAGTAAAGATGATATACATGTAGGAATACTTGATTCACGATATGATTTCAACTTTATTTTATACAAAAGTCAATTTTGGGGTTTAGGTATCCTTGCTAGTTATAAAAATTTGTCAGTTGATTTTAGGCTGGGATGAGGCACAAAGGACTACCATGTGGTGTCAGCTCTAGTATAGGATGATAGCTGATTGTTGTGTGGACAATTTGACCTTTCGTTTAAAACTCAGTATTACCATAGAATGGTTATTGGGTAGGTTGTCCATCCATAGCTGATATCGGTTCTCAATTTCGAGAGGTCATAAAAAGCTATTTTGAAAATACTCCCACTATAGACTAGGAGTGTGCCTAGTGAAACTGTTCTACAAGTTTACTTAATGCTTATAAGTTATTAATTAGTTCAGTTTGAGTGCGAAGAATTCTTACTTTTAAAAGATTTTATACACTACTAAATTTTTCTTCAGGAAACACTCATGAAACTATGGAAAGTATATGATGAAAATATTTTCATAAGAATAAACGATAGTTTGAAATGCCATGCAAACATTTAAATCCCTGAAAAAGCTATGAAATGTTAGAATTTCATGGATTAGCAGGTATTGAAAAATCCATGAAAGTTACCCATGAAAATGTCATTAAAGCTTTCATAAGCGTTTCATGGGTAACTTTGATGGCTTTTACAAGGCCTGCTTATCCATGAAACATTAACATTTGATAGCTTTTCATAAATTTTCATGGATTTCGATTTTTCCATGGCATTAATTTTAAGACCATCTTTTATTCTCATGAAAATATTTTCAATTTTGATTTCATACACTTCCATAGCTTCTGTCATGAGTGTTTCATGGGGAAAATTTTTAGTAGTGTATAGTGTATACTTTGCTATACTGTAAAATGCATGTGTCTGTGGTAGTGTGTGCTGGACTACTGTACACTCTACTGGTGTGTAAGAAACTGTGATGTCAAATCAAATTTGTGATCAAATGTGTACAAATGCATGACCACGAGGGTTCAGCACTTCAGTGCTTTCATTATCCCTCGCGTGGCCGAAGCTATAGCGAGGGATACATTAGTTGACTGTAGAACAGACAACAGGCGAGACGAAACCCTTAGCCTATATTTCCAGATCACTAAGTCCAGTAGAAGAACACTATGCCAAAATGGAAAAAGAGGCTCTGGCCTTCACATGGGCCTGTGAATGACTTTCTGAGTTCCTTATTTGAATTGAGTTTTGCATTCATACACACCATGAACCATTGTTCACTACAAAAAGGTTGGAGGAGTTACATAGTCCAACGATTTCGAATCCGTATGCTACGTTCCATTTCTTAATAATCCATGTCCCGGGGAAACAACTGGTGATTGCCGATACACTCTCTAGAGCGTCCCAAGCGGACAAGACTTAGTGTTCCAATGGGAAAATACCAATTTCATCGATTCTTCAACGAAAAGTCTACCAGCTAGTGATGAAGGCTGGAGGAGATAGAAAAAGAACAAAACCAGTTTCTCTAGATTTGGCTCAGTACTGCCTGCCGACCAAATCACACGTTGCAGAGGATGTCAGACAGTATTACTGTGTTGCTTCTGAAATATCCATTGTAAGAGGGCGGAATTCAAGGATAACCTCACTTCAGCAACAGGTACTTCAACAGATACACACATTTTTAAACTCAGTGTTGCATTAGTTATTTGTAAACTCACATTAGTTATTCGTAAACTCAGTGTTGCATTAGTTATTCGTGTTGTACTAGTTATTCATAAACTCAGTGTTGCATTAGTTATTCGTAAACTCAGTTACATTAGTTATTCGTCAACTCAGTGTTGCATTAGATATTCATAAACTCAATGTTGCATTAGTTATTCCTAAACTCAGTGTTGCATTAGTTATTCGTAAATTCAGTGTTGCATTAGTTATTCGTAAACTCAGTGTCTTTTTTCCTAAAGATTACATGATACAAATACAAAGCCTTATTGTATGCCTAATTTATATTCCCAATTCACCAATGTTGGTCAAGGTTTTCGGCCTCACCAGGTCACTATACTTGTACGTCACAATACATCATTCATATTCGCTTAGTATATACGTTGCATCATTCATTATCAGCAACATTTTCAAGGTGTTCTTATCTCAAACTTTATCCTTTGTTACAAAAAATTTCTCATTGACACTGCATTACCATAAATCTGTTGTTAGTCCTGGTAATGAATGATGCATTAGGTCAGTTGAAAGTTTAATTGTATGTTAACTAGATAAAGACTATTTTTTGTACTGCCTTAATTCTTAAGCATCGATATAAACTGTTTTATTGAAAAAAATTACCAACTTTACCTTTTCAAAACAACTGCAGCTATTAGTACTTGGATTGGATTGATCAACAGCTTATAATTACTTTCAGGCAGTAGGTAATGGGTCTGAGCGATCATCAATATAGAGTAGTCTAGAAGACTGAATACCCTGGGGCAGAAGCCCGGTGGTAAAGGCATGGATTAGCATTGAACAGATCATACTTGTACTCAGTATGTTACGTATCTTTTAAATACTTTTTTCTCTTTTTTTATTGCCTCCAAAAACGGGACACTCATAGTAATATCTACAGGTATGAAGCAGTCAGTGCAATTAGTATACAATGTAACAGGGTTTCATGTAGGATCTTTTTTTGGGGAGGGAGTGACGCTCAAAGGACAGAAGTTTATGACATAAGAAAAAATGTTTGCAATTTGATTGTGTTCTGTTGAAATTTCTTTGGAGTGGGAGGGGGAAATCCCATATTCACCCCCACCCTCTGTATGAAACCCTGGTAGTTGAGTCAAAAAGAAAATTTATAAGCACAAGGGATTTGCACTTAGTTACATGTTACATGCATATCAATTTTAACATGTCTAAACATTACATTGCAATCCCCACAGATGAATCATCATCAACCGTGGAAAAACACTGCAAGGAAGACAATCCAAATCCAGAGACAATAATTGATGGTACCGTAGATGCCCTAATTATACGTTGCTCAAAAAATAATTGTTTGGTTCTAAAAACGCAAAATTTAGTTAAACCAAAATTGATGCAAATTGAGGGAATCTAACCTGTCATCAGATGTCACCAACTCGTTGAAATTCTTCAAGAAAAGCACTACAACACTTGATAAACAAGGTAACCCATGGTATAACGACGCAACAATAGAATTTGTGCTTCCACATGTGACGCAAGAATAGAAATTGTTTAATTTTTCTTTGCAATTTTGACACACAATTAGTATAACGCATAATATCACATGTTTGGCTAGATTGGTTAAATTAGAGAGGGGGGCTTATATACACATTTCCATAGTTTTTAAGTTTCAATGGTGCTAAGTTTCAATGCTTGGCTTAGTCTTTCTAGCGATCGTTTCTTCAGTCTTTTTTCTGTATAGTGCTCGCTTTGTTTGACAGTGTTCATGCAACTTGCTCAGTCATTATTTGAAATTTTGTATGGCTTCTAAAGGGCGTTCATACCCTCATAAAGCACAGAACATCAAAGCGATTTATTCATAGTATAGCTTAAATCAATGTTTGTGCATTGGATGATGTACTCATAGAAGCTGACAAGAATATAAAAGGAGATGCTTTTCGAGAAATCTGGCAGATGGAATCCTCAATGCGAACAGGATTTTATAAGATCAAGAAAAAAGTGGTATAAGCAGGCCACATACAGTCATTCAAGTACATTTCATACAATACTGTTTATTATGCATTATATAGTCACTGGAAAAAGAAGTAACTAATGACTATTTGAATTGGTAGGCTCAGTGAACCCAGCATATGCATGCAGGCAGTCATGTATGGTTTACTAGCATGCAAATTTTATTTGTAATATTCATGATGATCACTTGCAGCATTGGCTGTATTTGTACGCAGTCCTGCAGCACGTGAAGCACTCAGTGTTTTACAGCTACCTTGTAGAGCAATGTTACAAGTATATACCAGAGCATTTATTGACAAGCCGGGTTTATTAGCATTTCACGTATACACATTCCAATAATCATTATACTACTTGAATGTGAAAAGAGAATTGCTGTGAAGCTTCTACAAAATAGGCATGCCTAAGAGAAGAAATGATCATTCCTGCAGGAGATGGTGTTTTAATATTCGATGAACTTAAAGTGATTGGTCGCCTTATTTGGAATTCTTGTAGTCAGAAATTGATCAATGACATATGAAGAAACATAGGCGTATTTAAACCAGGGCATAGCCCTGGTAACTTTGAAATCTGCTAAATGATTAGTCTTGTAAAAATTGTTTTTATACATTATTTTTACAGCCAGTGCAAGTAGGTTTGGATGATTTTTGCCATAAAACACCACAATGTAGGTCACAACTTACTTTAAACTTTGGTTTTCAAGACAAAAACTCAAACTTTGAGACAAAAACCCAAAGTACATTATTAATAACTATTAATTATAATTGATTTGCCCTGGTAGGCATTGAACAATAGATACGGCTATGTCATCATGTCTGCATGATGTCTATCAAGCTTTGTCCCTAAATGACCCGTCAAAAAGTACATGTTACATTCTTATGGCGTGATCTTACGTCTTCTTTTGATGTTGTGGGTCCATATTACAGAAAGCTATGTCAACATGACACGATAAGCTTAAACATTAGAGAGTACGATTTAGATTACGTAATTGTACTGTTGCGTACGTAAACGTCATTAATTACAAGCCAAAAATATGGACGGATAGTCAGAACAAAAAGTAAGAGTTCAGGACGCAGTCCTAATCCAGGCATGTGGCTTTTTGTGGACTCCTCAGGTAACAAACTAAAAACTATCAAATGTGCCTTACACAATATCTAGTCAAGTTATTTATCGGACCGTCATTTTTGACCGCTTGCGATACACAGGTAACTTAAGTCCTGGGTCAGGCTAAGACAGCTGCTAAAATGTGTTATGAGTAGTAGACAATGATGGTCACTCAACCGTGCAGCTAAATACAAGCTAAATTATTTACAAGCCGCTGTGACGTTCATTGACGCACTATTATTACAATCAGTTTACACAGTCGTTTATACAGTCACGTGAGCCTTTTCAATTCATTTACGTCATCCTTCGTAGTTGTTTATTTGTGAGCAGTAATCACGGAGAGTGCTTCTTCTTCCAGCTAAAGTCCGGTAGTGTTCCACTATGATACTGGAGGTGCCACCAGGTTAGAAAAGTGCCTTAAGGTGTAGTCTAACTTCTATCAAATTTCAGGAAAGAAACTAAGTATTTAGCTTACTTGTAGCCCAACACGGGTTAAAAAAGTACACGAATTGCTTATCTCTCCAAAACCTTACAGAGAATCATTCCTGAAATTTGATAGCATGTAGAGCTAGAGTTAAGACGCAGTTAATACAAATTTCAGAGCTGAAGCATAACGGGAACACTACCGAATTTTGCGTTAAAGTTCTGGAAAGTATCGATCGCAGACCGTGCTTATCTCGCTCGTCTTTATACTTTTGCAGCGTTTCAGTGTTTAGCATCTCTAGCAATGGTTAGTTCTACTTCATGCAACTTATTTAGGCTTGAAATGTTGTTTTAAACTGGAGTTATGATCAACTGAAGTGTAGCCATGTTTGCGGCTGTAAAAGCCTGACCCATGACTTAAGTCACCTGTGTAAGTTGTTTTTTCAATATATCATGCGCGATACAAAAAGGCACATTTGATACACTTTAGTAACACACCAAAGGACCACCTTGCAAAATTTACACGGGAACCAGAACTCCTTTTTTGGATCGAAAATGTCTTGTTGCGGTACTCTTGCAGCTATGAGCGATTTGCAAGTTTTTTAAGCTTTGATACAGCTTCCTAGAGAAGTCTACCATTCACGTTGTGATACTGCAAAGTCGCCCTCCGTTTTCTCAATGTTGCAAGTGGGCGTGGTTTCAAGACTGAACTTACCTGTGAAGGCGGTAAAAAGCGATCGCGATTTTCTCCTCCAAAATGCTGTCGTTGAAACTACATACGAAGCTAGAAGAACGCATCACAAGGATTTTTACGCTGTAAAACACTCTATGAGGCAAATTTTGCCAGTGAACGCCTGTATGGGCGGGCGCGCGCTTTGAAGAGTCTCGCTCTCTCGAGGCACGCTTCTTGCTGCTTTGGTTGTCTACAGGTAACATGGATGTAGTTTTTCCTAAACATCTTATGGCTCCCATGGTACAAATCAAATAGAACATGACCTGTATCAGGATATACACTCAAATGATGATTCGTAATTTATGAATCATCATTCTCGTGTATAGCCTGATACACCCCTTGTGCTATCTATTACATATATATATAC
>JAYJLX010099557.1:0-22024 GCA_036873525.1 Chalinula nematifera
CCATAGCTTTGACTTGTATTTGACCAATATATATCTTGACCTGTATTATTGGTTAAAGCGACAGTTAATTCTGCACCACTACGAGAGTAGTTAACTGCAATGTTAGTACTACCAGGAAACGGAGTTCCGTAGAAAGTAAAAGAATTTGAATTATTGTTTGCCCAGTAAGCTGCAATATCAGGTCCAGTGTTGGCGTAGTTACCCGATCCACCTATAAAATTACCACCAGCGAATGAACCATTATCGCCTCTTACAATAACCTGTGCATAAGGTCCAGTACTCCAATTTTGGCCCAAACCTGCCCCAGGTCCCCCTCCTGGAGAAGAATAGTTAATTGGGTAATAAAACATTGCACTGTAAGCTACAGTTCCACTAGATCCTAAAGGAGAAAAAGCTGCCAATGTTTGTTTTGCATATCCTGTTTGTCCGTTTTTTAGAATACCTACATCCTTTGAGGTTGGATAAGGCCCCATGGGCATATAAGAGGCAGGATTATATTCTGTCCCACCTGTTCCAGAAAAATTAAATTTCCACATTGGTCTTTTGTTTGCTTTAGTTACACCTGCTGGATTGGAATTTGGTATTAAATTAATTGCCAAAGGAGTTCTTACAGAAGCAATGTCAGCGTGTAATGGAACACTGGCACTGTTAGGTAAACCACCAGCTGGATAGGTAGGAACTTCAGATCCTAACTTAGATGAATAAAACCAAGATTGAGACACTGTGTTTGAATAATTTTATCTGGACAGTATATATTCATCTGTACACGACCAGGTACACATAGTTTATGAATGTGTAAGGCCAGGTCAGGTACACATAATTACACAGGTACACATAGTTTATGAATGTGTAAGTGTAAGAAAGAATACATGAATCAAACCTAATAGTGCATCAACTTCAGACAATCCCTTGTTAACTGACTGCTCTAGTATTCTTAGTAACTTGAAATTACTGCACATAGCCTCAATCTTTCTACCACCAGTACTACTGTGAGTATCAAACACAATGACTCCATCAAATAGACTATATAACTATATAATTCAACCTTTCTTGATTATAACTAGACTCGTGCTGCTTTTCCATCGCTTGAATAGAATCCATGACACACTGAAACATATTAATGGCAATGGAATTCTCTTCTTCATCATCTTCGCTGGGAGTTTCAAGATCATACTCGTAGCGCAGAGCAACAGTACTACCATCACTGCAATAGAGAAGAGATGTAGAGAGAGAAAAATCCATAATGGATGTAAAACAACTAATTTTTATCCTCTTCAATACTGTACCTCCCTCCCCAGTCCCAACCCGGTACCCAAAGTCAGTTACCATGGTAAGTCAGTCTTCTCAATAACGTATTCCTCCTGAAACAATTCAGTCACCTGATCACGAATTACTTCCTAAGAAAGAAAAAAAAAAGCAAACTTTACTCAAAAAAAAAAAAATTACGATTACGTACAAATATCACTAAAAAACCATAGACATCTATGGAAAAACAAAATTGTTTCAAGCCCTGCCCCTTTTAATAAAAATGATTAATTAATTAATTAATAACCAGTATATCCTCGTGAATGGAACAGGTTTTTACGACGTTTGCCATTTCATCAAAGAATAAAGAGCCAGTGACGTGGTTCTTCCCCGCTACAGTAAACACTTGCTTTAATATGTCTTCCGCCTGAAACATATAACAATAAAACTGATACTATAAGTCTATATAACTATATATGATTGTTTTACTAGAACACTGCTATTTATGTTTTCAAATTTTTGTGAAACATTGTCTCAGTCACAACACTGATTCGCTATGTTTAGTGTATACATAATACATGTCAAAATAAAAAAGGCGTGGCATAAGGTGTGGTTATGATGTCATTGAACATACAGTATAATGTGTTATTATACGTACATGTTGTTTCCTGGTAGGTGATAGATCAGGTTGAATATCTTCATTCAATACACTAAATGTGCCCTCTGTGTTGACCCTAGTATAACAGTAGAACCAGTATTGCTAGTAAAGGCAAAACAATGTGTGAGTGAGTTATACCTTATCTGTGCTATCTGTTTCACAGCCATGACAGCCGCTATGACTCCATTGTGTCTATATCTGGAATAAAATACACACAGCCTCAATTATCATAACATCAAGATACTAGCTGATTAAAGGCCAAAGAGATACTGGTACACATGTATAGTAACTGATCTTGTAAAGTAAAGCAATTTTCTTTTTTAAATTAAATCATAAATTGAGCAAAAAAAAAATTACAGGGCATTGTTTAAACGAACTTTTCCTCCTGATTGTGTAGCTGTTTCCTAATAATGGACTCCAATTCGCTGTCCAAACCCGAATCACACTCATCCCCTACACCATACGCCAACATACTAAGGATCACATACACCTTACGGATCTGATCCAGGTCCAACGACAGAAGGTGATCTAAAATATTCTAAAAAAATATATAACAACATAATAAATTAATCGATGTTGTACATAGAAATGTATAAACAATACAAAATACAGACAGTTCTATTTCCTCATTGAAATCATGCTCATTCGTTCCCTTCCTCCCTCCCACTATCCCTCCAGATCCTTCTCTCTCTCTCTCTCTGTTCATCCATTCTAACCTTAAGGAGTGCACTGAATCTCCCCACTTGAGTTGGATATGTGTAAACCAAGTCCTCTAGTATATCCAGTGCACTGTTACATTCACCAGTTGTACCACTGCTAACCAACGCCACTAGAGTTCCAATAATATCCTATAATAAACACCAATACACAAGAACATCATAGCTTACACATATAATGTCAAATGAAAGTACTACATGTATATAGGCCACACCCACAAAACGTGTATTGCACAAAGTAAAACGTCTCAGATAGGAATACAGCAAATAAGGGAAATAAAGTCGTACGTTGTATGGCGTACTACAGCACTACATTGTATAATTCCTTACATTTTGCATAATGGTATACATAATACATGTATATAAGAAGTCTCATTCCTGTAGTAAAGGTCTGTAGTTACCTGTTGTCTGTAGACATCAGAGGCTACGAAAGCACATTTGTATAGTTTCTGAGCGAATGAGCAGACGGTGGGTGAGGGAGTGGACAGGAGGTGCTCAGCAATGGACAATATACTGGGAAACAAGTTTTTCAAACTCTTAAAATGGAAAGGAAAGAGAGAGAGAAAGAAACTTTCATATGTAATATTTTAAAATGAGTTGGACATTTTAACCAAATGTAATCAGTATAAATGCTTTGAGTACTTCTCAATAACTCAACTGGTATTTTGTGTTGGAAAAAGTGTTCCAGTATCACTTCAGTGAACTTTTGGCTCTTCACTTTGTTGACAATAACGTTTCTAATGGTCTTGCTATTATTGGGTAGCCCGTGAAGAACAAATAGAACGAAGAGGTCAAGTATCTTATGATCCTTCTCTTCTTCAACTGATTCAATAACCTTAATTATGCCAGTAAATATTAATAAGACAGGAATAATACAAATATCACCTTTATCCATCCATTAGCGATGACCTTTAACCTTTCCAGACAAACCTGAATACAGTCCAAAACGACAAACCCTCCGCTAGTTGATCTAGGTATCACACATACATACACACACACAGTGAGTGAAGTCATTCAACAACAGCGTGACTGACCTTTGTGACGCAGAACTCTCAAAGGGAGTGGATGTTAGGGTGGGGAGAGGAGTGAAGCATGACACAGTGTCCAAGCCATCCCTTATTTCTGCTAAAGTCTACGTAAAATTATTGTTAATTAGTAATAGGTATATTAATAGTTACTCAATTTACATCAACAACGCTTTTGCTGTTGAATTTCTGTTTTAGTACGTAATTCAGTACAACGGGAAGGTCTTCAATTTCAGCTGATTTCACACGATCCATAACCAAATCCAGTATCTACCAATATACATACAAAACAAGCACTAGACATTAGATACCGTATAGCTGGAAATTTTCAGCAGCCAAAACTTTGGTATTTTTTAATTTACAAGGGATTTAATTTTAGTAAAGAAGAATAACTGTAATATATTTTACTACGGAGGACTTCAATTTGGTAGGATTTTAATTTAGTAATGGATTCCTAAACCAAAATTAAATCCTAACCAAAAATACCAGCAATATGGTATAATGATTAACCATCCATTAAAAAAAACGCAATTTTATCTCATTGACACAAGCTTTCAGTATATTTACCATTGTAATGAAAGCACTAAAGTGCTGAACCCTCGCGGTCATGCATGTGTATACATTTGATCCGATACAAATGTGATTTGACATCACACACTTTCTTACACACCAGATCTTAGTCTGCACAGTCCAGCAGACACATTACACACACATGCAATTTACAGTAAACACAGCATACACTCTCAATTAAATTTTCTAAAAGTAAGAATTCTTCACATTTAAACAACGAACTGAACTATAACTAAAAACTTACAAGCACGAAGTAAACTTGTAGAGCAGACTCTCAGTTTTACCTATGGTTTCACTGACACACTCCAGTATTTTCACACTTACAAAATTCATAATCACTCGAAAATCCAGCAATAGATGAATAAAAATTTAAGCCTCACATAGGTACAGCAAGTTCCAGAAATTCTAGAGCCATTCCAGGGCCACTGGGCCAGTCTAGATGCCATCCAAACGGTCGATCCAAACACGATCAAGCAGAGCATCAGAGGCCATGATTAAAATTGTAAGTAGGCGTGACTGACAAGTTTTACAACATGTGCTCAAGGGGTGCAGTCTGAGAAAATGGTGACCAGCAAAACTATCGATCTAAATACTCACAGATCTTCATCTTAACCTTGGCCATGTTTTGAAAAATCCATTGAATCGTGGAATTATCGACATCGAGCGCCTTCAATGGAGTGTCAGTGAAGTTCTACCATCAAGTATCCACAGAGATTACGCCGTAACACACACACACACAGACAGACACACAAACCGACTACTATAATCCTCCGCCCACGCTCGGGTTAAATATACCATGGTGAACTATACAAGCAACTTATAGTCAGTTTACCTCAGTTGCTAAATTAATGTCCATGTTTAATTCAGACCAGGTATCGATACAGGCAGTGAGTAATTCAGAATAATCATCACACACAGTCCTATAAGGGGTTATACCAATATAATTATTGTACCATAAAGGCACGTGTACAATAAAATTTAGTTACACTATCGTAGCAATTAATAGCAAACCAACATGCAAGTACATTTGTATAATGCAGCACATGTATTAACTTAATGCTCTCCTTCCTACTATTCTATTTGATGCCCTTTTATTCATTTATAATAATAGTTACTTGAGTTTCGCAGCAACATGTCCGTGTTGTTGGTCCTCAATTATATCAGGTAATGATAGGATCACATCTCGTTGTATGTCAGTGGGTAACATAACTACACACTCTAGCAGTTTATCACTTAATTCCTAATAACACATAGCAACATTATAATACAGTATGGAAGAGGGAGGGGAAGGAGGGGTGAGTACCTTTCCATCCACGAGGAAATCAAGCCACCGCAATTGATTCAAGATAAGTTTGGGTATTTGCCGAACTTCTTTAATACCTAAACTACAAATTAACATAATCACAGTATAACAACAACTCTAGATTAGCCAGAAAATTTGATTGGGATGAAAATGTTGCGGGATTGAAAATTTCCTAAGAAATTACGAACATCAATTCCGCCATTTATAAATAGAAGGCATGTCCACAACAAAATCATATATAATTAGATGTCACCAAACGTATTTCTTTAGTGATTTAGCATGATCATCAAATATTCCGACAATACACTAATTTCATGTACAGAATTGGGTTTACATATTTTACGAGACTCATTACTTGGTGTCTGAAGGTTCACCAGATGTGAAGTCGAATAGTCTTTCGATCACTTTTCCAGCCACACCTTTCTGTAACTCACTGACACTGAGAAGAAGCTTCACAACACTAGGCAACGTTAACGAGGACTGTCTGTTATAGAAAATAAAGAGATGTGTTAATCAGAGGAGGTAAGACATAATTAACATTCTTCTATTACACTAAGTGAATCTACATGTATGAGTCATTAAAAGTTCTCAAATATTTAATTGTGTCATACCTCTCAGTGTTCTCCCCCTCCCCCCCCCCTCTCTCTTACCTTGTAGCATTATCAGACATGTCTATAGTCTCCAGTAATAGTTTATGGAATCTGGAATACAAACAGTACAATAATTAATGGAATAAATGGGCGGGGCATAATTAGTAATCCCAACCAACCTTGAATAGTCTTCTGTGTATTTTCCGAAATCATTAATGAATTCCTCAATTGTCTAAACCCAAAAAAAAAAAAAAGTACTGATATCAACAGGCTTGAACATATAAACTCCAAATAATGCCCATCCAATGCTTGGTGAAGGGGTCTTAAAGCCAGATAAATGTAACGTTTACGTAATCAAGGAAATACATTGGAAGGGAAAGTAATAGTTGAACTTGGTTAAATCCACCTTAAGGCACGCATCCATTACTATTACAACAAAAAAATATATCACTATGGAACTATATTAACTGAATCTAGCCATGTACACCTTATGCAATGTACGCCATGTAAGTGGCCTCATTTAGATGAAATAATAATATTGACATGAGAGACTACTGTACCGTTCTATATACATTGTGTATAACTACGTCAGTAACATACACATACATACATATACATAATATATATTATATACATGCTTTCGGTGTGAAACCGCAAGTATGTGATTTCCGTGTTACCCCGTATACTATTGTATACCATTGTTGGCAAGAAATCGAAAAAACGCATAGAAAAGAGTAGGAGCAGCGACTTTTATTGGCTGATACAGACAGATGCATGGAAATTAGGCTGAGTGAGCTTGAAAATGGCAGTTAACAGCATATATAAAATAGGTTAGTACCTCCAAATCGCATGAAATATTCTTAAATCGATCGCAACGAGGGCTTTTACACCGAATCCCGACTACTTCCATGGCGTTTTGCCAACCAACGGGCGTGACTGAACTTATTTTACGCCAACGCCAACCAACGCTTAGCTGCTACATCAAAGCGCAGCGCATGCTTGTGGTTTCACACCGAAAGCATGTATATATACTGAACTGTGTCCAAATCGGGATGATGACCTTGTAACACGTCTAGTAACTCTTTACTGAATTCAGTAGCAGTCACACCTGAATAATTAATAGTAACAATGTGCATATTATAAAGATATATCACTCACTGATTGTGTTCTGTAGTGATCCGTCTGATAGAGACACACCGGATGTTTCCAAGCATTGTGTGAAAAAGGTGTGAGTGAGGGCAACTTTACTCCTTTTACTACCTGCAACACAAAGGACACAACAATCAACTCTGATAATGATTCCTGAATACTGCTTAAAATGGCAGTCTACTGAACTCATCTGGTTGGACTAACCTCCAAAATTGGTCCCTCCATTTTGTTTTCTCTTACTGACTCGTCTAGAGGTGCTCATACTTGTACCAATGTTAAGCTAATTATGTAGATTAAGAATTTATGTTAAAGGCAGTCCTGTGCACTTACCCTCGTTCTTAGTATACTAAGACTCCAAATGCAAGATCTGATCTGTAATATTCTCGGTAATGTTAGCCATTTTAACCTTTTAATACCGCCAAAAAAAATTATGCCGCGACGGTTGCGCGCGTAGGCCAATAAAATTAATTCTAACTGAAATAATTTGAATAATAATAATTCACTTATGGAAAAAAAAACTTTCACTCTATTAGACTATTATAACAAACAGCCACTGAAGCATTCCTATAAAATAAACAAAAACAAAAAAAGAAAAGAAAAAAAACACTCGATTCACAACAGTGTTTGGATTAGGTGAGACACTAATGGTCTATATGGCTTGAAGCCGGCGGCTGGTTTTAGGTGAGACTAGTGTAGCCGGCTCTTCTTTTCAATGCTCCAAGTACCAAATAGAGAACTGCTGCCATACAAACTACACATAATGATATCGTCTCAATCCAGGAGAATGCCTGTATTACAAGATATTAACAATCAGCATTGCATGCAAATCAACATGAAT
Organism: Chalinula nematifera; assembly: GCA_036873525.1. Lineage (NCBI taxonomy): Eukaryota > Metazoa > Porifera > Demospongiae > Haplosclerida > Chalinidae > Chalinula > Chalinula nematifera. The sequence goes on from JAYJLX010099557.1 coordinate 8,095, forward strand.
AGGTAAATAGCCCCAACACTGCCGATAGCCTGGCACAGCAGTGGTGATACCTGGCCCAACGGCTTCAGTGTGGCCTCTGGCCCGGGCTATAGAGGATTCTGGTAGATTTATTCTATGCTTTTTGTGCAAATTGAAATTAAAATTAAACTAACATAACGATGCCTACAATAACACTCATGCCTACAAATAACACTAGTGGAAGGCTTCACCTGGATATGGGTTTTACCCACAGTGGAATAATCCTGCTATATATTTGGCTAGCTGCGGCAGCTGTGAAAAAAGGCCAGCTGCAGCTTGACCTCAAGGGAAAGATTTTACAACTTGTTTACATAATGAGGAGGGCACAGACAATTTATCGGGAAATTTATCGGCAATTTATCGGTACATTGTATAATTATGACAACTGATCTCACCATACAATCAAGTGGCAATATAATATTATACTAAGATACACCCTATGTTTTCATGCAACTCAGTGAGTGACATAATGACATTGTATAGACTTAGCTGTGGACTTACAGTAGAATTTGCTAATGTTTGATACAAAGATCCAGACAAATCCGAGCATCTAGTACATAATATTATATATTATAATAAAATTAATTTATAAAATACAACAATTCAGCTTGGCTCCCATGCATGCCACTATCAGCATTAACTCACGAGTATGATGTGGCTTTTTTAAAAGAGCTGCATGTTTTAGAGAACCCAGCAGATAGAACAGCTGAAGTAGCCAGTGATAGCAGTAGTGTAATTATAGCAACACCAACTAAAATAATTGGAATGATCACATCAACCTTGAGCCTGTAAGTAGAAGAAAAGATTTATTATAACCCATTAATTGCCATTTAACTGAGAATATACCTTACAAATGCTATCAAAGCAAGAAGGATCAGCATGGCTAGTAGAAACAGAGCTACGAAACCATGGCCAGAGATAACAAATTGGCAGTAGGAGTTGTCAGGCAGCGGCTTATCTGCTGTTTCTGGATTTGGAATGAATATAAAGCAGATATACTGATCAGCCTCCTTCTTTGTTTTGTTGTATTCTTTCGAAAATTGTCCTATTGCTGCCAAGCAGAACACCAGTGCCACTACCAATCCAATTAACAGCATCAGCTGAAGTCCGGTTGCTACAGGTGACTGGTCACTCCAAAATTTTGGTTGAATTACATGGTTTGCATTTGGGTTTGCATTTGATTGCCTCATCTTTACAGGTCAGTCTAAGTCAGTCAGAGCTGCTATTCAGTACAATAACGGTAAAAGTTGAATACTGCCCGGCAATTAAGTCACATGCACAGTTTGCAGGCATGCATATATATATATACACAGTCCCTAATCTCATGATCACATGCCTCCAGTTATTAAAACAGTAGTATTAAATAATCTGGTGATAGTGCTCCCATTAGTTTAGCACCTGTATTATTTCAGTGTGCTATAAGTATGTTATAAGTTGTATAAATCATAATTGGTCATTATGCTTATTTATAACATAATTAAAAATATTATGTATTTGGATAGATGATTCCCAGACATGAGAAAGTATATCAATTAAAAGAGTCCACGTGCATGCAACACATGCTCACGTCTAATTGTGAAAATCTCATTTTGAGTCTGATCTCCATGGTGAGCTATACTGATGCAGCCCCACTGCACTCATGCATGCAGTAGTACATGCGCTGCGTGCTTATAGCAGCCAACTGCACTATAATACTGATGCAGCAGTAGCCCAATGCTCTACCCATGGCACTCATCATTCTTGCTGTCCCAATATAGTATTGAATGAATTGCATTAAGTGCATGCATGGGCAATCATGGTCTGAAATTATATTATATGATGCCATACTACTGCTTTCAGTGTTATTGCACTTCATGCATGAATATTAAAGTTTGATGGGCACCTGGCCACTGAATCCTATAGACCCCCTTGGCCAAAATAGGTGTTCAATTAAAACAATACCGTATGTAGGCATGGCAGTGATAAAATTTTTTCCCGTAAAATCGTCCACCATTTTATAGGGCAAAATTGTATTGTGGAGGTGGAGATAGCCTTCTTTTTGCTGAAATTCTTCGAAGTAGAGTATCTTTGCAAGCTTTAAGGTAACCCAATGGCTGTATTATGAATTTTTACTATGCTTGCAGGTTGCATTGTGCTCAAAATTGCATGCATTGTTTGTGAGTAAAACTTGCTTTTGTCATAATTTTCCACTGTTGAGTATGGATTTTGCCCTACAAAATGGCATCCAATTACTTGCGTGGGAGCGTACCATATCTACGCTTTTTAATGATATTCATTGGATTTTTGTTCACCTGATTTGGCTAATAAGGGGGTCTATAAGCAGCCATATTATTATACATTTTCTCTATAGTTTACATTGTTATAGTCAGTATAATAAATCCCTTTCACATAGGTTGGGGCATACCCTGCAACTATTGCGGCTTCCCTCATCAATATACTGTACACACATTATACAAGCTGAGATGCAATAATACCTTTCATATAGGTATTATCATTGAAAGTGTAAGGTGTATGCATGTATGTATACCAAACTTTTGTTGAAAATCAGCTCTGTTTGTCAGTACTAAAACGTGATTGATAAGCTAAGCAGATAATCGTTAAATTGGTAATACAAATCTATAAACAAGCTGTTACGAAAACCAACACTGTAACTGAAAACTGTTGCGTGATTTTCATGCAACGTGTGTGATATTTCTGATGGTTGTCATGGTATTTCCATGCATGACAACCATCAGAAATATTACACACGTTGCGTAAAAATCATGCAACATTTTTTACAGTGAATTATTGCGCAGGGAAGATGAAGATAATTGGGCATGGTCAAAATTGCACACATATCTTCAGAGTATCACTACTGAGCCACATAACCCCTCCTCCTAGTTGTTGTTGTTTAAGGCCCTGCAGCAGTCAATGGAAATTAGGTAACTGGTGGCACCACCCACACAAATAATTAATTTTTAAACTCACTACACTTAAACTACATGTAATTCATTGCTTTCTTCAATGAAAGCACTAAAGTGCTGAACCCTCGTGGTTATGCATGTATATTCACTTCATTCAAAACAAATGTTTGACAACACAGCTTTTTTCACACTACGAAACACATAGTCTACATATTCTTCACAGTCCGGCAGGCACACTGTCACACACCAAACACCATGGGTGGCTGCAGGATTTTAGCACTAGTCGGGCAATTAAATTCGTGCGCGAAGCGCGCGCCGATTTTGGCCACACCCACTTTTAATCGCGTGTATTTTAATGCCTGAGTTATGGCGGATTCTTGATATTTGAACCTCGATCTTGAATGATTTATACTGAATTAAGGTGAAATTTGTGCATCCAGACCCTTGCTACTCTTTGATCTGGCACTATTTGTCATAAAAGTCAGCAAAAAAGACTGCTTCAGGTTAGAAAATTTTTTCAGTTGGACGTTTTAGGTCGGGCATTGCCCGACTATGCCCGACCCTGCAGCCGCCTATGCCAAACACTATACAATAACACAAGACATATATACTCTACTTTAATAATAATTATTCACACTTAAAACAGCCAAATGGACTCAGTAAAAACTTACAAGCATGTAGTGAACCTGTAGAGCAGACTATTAAATTTTACATAGTAGCTTAACTTGACACATATTTAGATAGTCTTGTCCTCAGTCTTGCTAAGCTGCAGTTTCACTTCAAAAACTCCCAATCACTAGAAAATATTCCAGCAAAGGATGAGAAGTTGGTCCTTCAAAGAAAAATTTAAGACTAGGGCCTTGAGCAAACTTTAAACATAGCCTGATCCAAGAGCCATGATCAAAAAATAAAATTGAAGTAGGACAAATTACAGCAACATGTGCTCAAGGGGAGCGGTCTAAAAAATGGCGACCAGCAGAACTATTGATCAAAATACTCGAAGATCTTCGTCTTAATCTTTGCCATCTTTTCAAAAATCCTTTAAATCGTGGAATCATCGACATCCAGCGCCTTCAATGGAGTGTCAGTGAAGTTCTACTGTCAAGTATTCACAGAGATTACGTGGTAACACACAGACAGACAGACAGACAGACAGACAGACACACACACACAAACCGACTACTATAACCCTCCGCCCACGCTCAGGTTAATAAATTCAGTATATAATAAAGTTGTACTGAAATAAATAATATGGAATAGGGTGGGTAACTGGTGGTACCACCCACATGTTTCACCTTCAACTGATATAGGATGATTTGCCTATAATATAAATTTCCACAAATACAAAACAAAAAAAAAACATATGTTACAGTATACTGGCATAAAATCCTTCCATATACAAGCCCCACCCAAAAAAAGTTATTCTTATACTCATATAATTAAATAACCTCACAGTCTTGACTTAGCTACAGGATCACTACAATAGTGTGTCTTGTGAACCACCAAGTCTTTGGTAGATTGAACTTCATCAATATTTCTACAACCACTTAATGTGAATGCTTGACGGACTTCCTCTTTGAGTATATTCAGTACCTGGTACACTCCTTCCTCACCCTATTAACCATCATCAATTAATTATAATTATAGTTATTAATACCACTCACATTACAGGCTAATCCATATAGTACTGGTCTCCCTATAAACACAGCTCTAGCTCCCAGTGCTAATGCCTTCAATACATCAGTACCATGTCTTATACCCCCATCAATATATACTTCTACACCACTACCCTCAACCACACGGACTATATCAGGGAGAGAATCTATCTGTGGATACATGTTAAACCGATATTATATACACATCATAAAGCCATGTATTGTATTACTATATATACTTACAGTAGCTGGTACAGTGTCCAATTTCCTCCCTCCATGATTAGACACTAGTATTCCCTGTATATTGTGTCTCAGTGCCTCCCTAGCATCATCTGGTCTGAGTATACCCTTCAGTACTATAGGTAGTGTAGTTATACTACGAAGCCAGTCCAGTGACTTCCATGTAGCTTTAGCTGATATAAGACTAGACACAGCTTGCTCAGAGTCTGATGGAAGAGACCCATTAGAGCGAAAGTTTCGAGGTGATATACCGGGAGGGATTGAAAAGTTAACTCTTATGTCTGGTTTTTTACGATACCTGATGGGAGTGTCTAGAGTCACTACTAATGCTCGATAGCCAGCTTTTTCAGCTCTCTTTACTAGATCGAAAGTTGTTTCAGTTTCATTCATGAATGAAATATGCATCCACCTCAAACCGTCCCCTCCGGGTGTGCTAATGTCTTCCAATGAAACAGACGACCATGAGCTGGGAATCATGCATGTATTGATTCTTTGACAAGCTAATTATATATAAAGAACTACAATGACATGCCGCATTATTGTTATGACGAATTCGAAGATTTTTTTCACCTCTAGCAGTAGCTTTCTCTCCATCGGAGTGGACCAAACAATGATATGCAGTGGGTGATACACCGACAGGGAAGGATATCTTACTACCCAGTACAGTAGTAGACACATCAACACTGGATACATCACGAAGAACACAAGGGCGGATAAGGTATCTGATGAGAATGGGTAATTAAGATATCAACAATTGATACATACAGTACTATAGATAAGCTTTATAGGTGTAATATTATTATACTGCTTTCGCATAAAATATTTATATTAACATAAGGATTAGAAGGTGTGGCTGCTATACTTAGTTGACCTGCTGAATGCTGCAATGTTGTCTTTGGCAGTATATTCTTTATAGTCCCCAGATGAGATAAATGTCCATGTTCCTTTGTTCAGCTTCCTTCTGGCTTCAGTTTCATAGTCTTCGAAAGTTATCAGATTCATTATCACTTGGAGATGAGAAATGCTGGCATGCTGAATAACCACACCCACAAACCAAAGTCACGCCCCAAAATTAATTATTATTACCTTATGAAAAAAGTATGTTATAATTTTGATGTTACACTGTTATAAAATGATTCATGAACCACCAAATCTTTGGTAGACTGAACTTCATCAATATTTCTACAACCACTTAACGTGAATACTTGACGGATTTCCTCTTTGAGTATATTCAGTACCTGGTACACTCCTTCCTCACCCTATTAAAATCATTATCAATTAATTATAATTATTATTAATACCACTCACATTACAGGCTAATCCATATAGTACTGGTCTCCCTATAAACACAGCTCTAGCTCCCAGTGCTAATGCCTTCAATACATCAGTACCATGTCTTATACCCCCATCAATATATACCTCTACACCACTACCCTCAACCGCACTCACTATACCAGGGAGAGCATCTATCTGTAGAAACAAATATACACATAAGGTACGTACCGTATTACCATATACTTACAGTAGCTGGTACAGTGTCCAGTTGTCTCCCTCCATGATTAGACACTAGTATTCCCTGTATATTGTGTTTCAGTGCCTCCCTAGCATCATCTGGTCTCAGTATACCCTTCAGTATAATGGGTAATGTAGTTATACTACGGAGCCAGTCTATTGCCGCCCATGATATACTTGGATCAATAAGAGCCTTCACATACTGCCCTAAGCCTGATGCCCCAGTATCAGCCTTCATTGATGACTGAGCCATGTTTATGCCGAAATTCTTCAGTGTTAAATCTGGTGGAAGAGTGAATGAGTTTCTAATATCCGCGAATCTACAGCCCAGTTCAGGAGTGTCAACCGTGACTACTATAGCTCTATACCCAGCTGCTTCAGCTCTAGTCACCAGCTGTCTGTTTAATTCAACGTCTCTATACACGTATAGCTGAAACCAGCGAAGGCCATTTCCATTCGAGTGAGCCACTTCTTCAATACTGGAGGTAGACCAGGAACTTAGAGTCATACAAGTATCCATCCTCTGGCAAGCTGTAGTGGAACAATAAGGTTAATAATAAAACATATATTCAGATAGAAACCTGGTCTGGTCTCATCTCTCCTAGTGCTACTACACTGAGCAGAATCAAGAGACATTGCTACCAAATCATGCAACAGACCATACTCAAATTACAATGCAGATGCTTGCTTAATTGCTTGTAAATCACATGGTATCAGCAATCGTTTTAATAGCTGCAGTGTCTCTAGACTCTTCTTCAGTGGTATTAGGAGGTATGACCAGACTAGGGTACTCACTACATGAATACATACATACCTCTAGCGGTGGCCTTCTCTCCATCATGATGTGCCATGCATTGCATTGCAGTGGGTGATACACCAACAGGAAAGGACATTCTACTACCCAGTACAGTAGTGGATAGATCAACACTGGATACATCACGAAGTACACGAGGACGGATAAGGTATCTGATTGATAATAAAGGATAACACAAAGAAGTGTACATGATACATCAACTAGCCAATTAAGTCCTCTCTTTACACTATTCACACTTTACTATGAAATATTAAATTTATAATATATATATATATATATATATATATAGAGTCTACATCGAGGTCTACATGTACAAGAAATTACAACTCTTTCAATGATAGGCCCAATCCTATGTCTAAATAGTCAAGTTATTATAAATACCTGCTGTATGCCTGGACGCTATCTCTGAGAGTACTCTCTAGCATTGCACCAGAGGAATAATAACCCCAGGCATTCCTGTCCAGCTTTCGTTTAGCCTCTTCTTCGAAATCTTCTAAACAGACCGACATCTTTATTTTTCATTAAGGGTGTGGCCATCTGAGCTCCGCCCATCAAACACGTGCATTCGCATGTGCCTCCCTGTATATGTACACAGATTTTTTTTCTTCCCAGTTCAGTTCTTGCAAATGTCTATGATAGCTTTAAAGCTGGCTCGGAAATAGCAAATCCATTTACTCCAGGCTGAGTTTAAGATAATTGAAGATGGAAGAATGCAATAATTCTGTCATTACTGTCAATGTTGGAGGGAAGAAGTGAGCCTAGGGATTTAAAATATTGGTTGCTGCCATCAGGCTGTATTACTCTATAAAATTTTTTTCAGATTTTCCACTACAACCAAAACTCTTTCACAGATACCAAACTCTTTCTTCTCAAGGTTAGTAGTATTTACTGAACTCATTAAAACATACATGCAACTGATGAGCTAGATAATAATACGTACCAATACACACGTTAGGTTAATTGCTGAGCAGATCCAGTGTCTAAAGGATGATAGTGGCACAGTGAGTTGCCTTGCAAGACAATACAAACATTGACTGTATACAGCGGACCCGACGGCCTGCTGGGTGGACTCAATACTGCCTGCAGCTGTTAATTATTATGTATATTTTTCATATTATAGATATTCATTGACAGGGATCCAGTATTGTTCGAAATCATTTTGAATTTTCTGCGAAGCGGTGATGTTGATTTAAGGTATTCCAACACTACAATTTATATGTATGGTTGCTGGTATTGATGCTGTATATGATACGGTAATCATTTTTCCATCGTAGTAAGGTCAACATAGGATCTCTTAAAGATGAAGCCAAATTTTATGGCATAACGCCTCTAGGTCAGCCATGCATTCAAAATTTCAATACTGCATGTTTTTTTTTTGTTTCCCGGCTTGGATTTACGAATCAGCAATAATTTAGATATTATTATGTATATTATTTCAGTTATATTAACCTTTATAGCAACACTATATTTTTATTATCTTACTGGTTTCTTTGATATACAGTAAAGCAGTTGTCTGCTTGTCAGGAGCTGCGAGAGGCTAATTGTGGATCTCTGTTATTTTGTACTCGCTTAAAGCCACTAGGTTCGTTACTTCAGCTATAAAAATTTGATTTCTTTTTTTTAATTTCCAGTACATGTAACTACCAGTATATATAATGTGATCGATAGAGTCCCAATCCAATGTGTCAATGGGTTGGAAATAGATTATGTTAGTTTAAGGTAAGAGAACTGTGTCGACATCAATAAGCATCTAGTGATTTTTGGAAGCCCTGGCCAAAAGCTGAAAGATGTTACTTTTACAATTTAACGCCGTATCGTATTTGGTTTGTACCTAAATTGTTTGGCTTTAGAGCCTTTATTTGTATAGCATAGTACATGTGTGCTGAAGCTATAGCTGGATTTTACCATATATAATATGTATGTATTTGGCTAAAGTCATGAGCAGCCCTATATGTATAGGGTATGCAACAATTGCATGTATATCTGATACTGTACATGTAGGGATTATGCATAACCAATATATGCCATGATAGACTACTGATTGGGTACTCTAAAACACTGTGCTGAGCTGAAAAATGATAGCAGTACGCACTTGTCGATCCTCCAAGCTCAGCTTGAAGTTGAGGGTATATACTAAGTATAATTTGTTTTAACTGTTTATGGCTGAAATAGTATAACTTGTAAGCTACAACTGTAGCACTGTGTACAGCAATTGTCAATAATCAGCCTTGTAACTGTTTTACTGCCAGTTTCAGGTTGGTATACCTTCCTAAAATTTTACAACTTGAGAGCCCTATGGCTCCAAGTGTGCATATATCACATATACGTGTTACACTTTTTCCTTTGATCTTGACCATAATCATGACATATAGTACATTATGTTACATACTCTAAGCATAATAGTAATATCAGTTAATATTATAAGTATATATTCTATTTAATTTGCAATAGGTGTTGTTAATAAGGAGCAACGACAACAGAGAGAGGGGGCAATGGGTCAAGGTAGACGTGGTCGCATGCAGTTACAGTTGTACTGTCCCCAGACACAAGTTACTCAAATCATTGGACACCATAACTGTGTCGCTGTGGTTTACTCCCATTGTATCTGTGTACTGAAGTTAGTTTAAACACTGTCACATTGATTGTTATTCTGGCTGTATTTCTTTATACAGAGCTCGGGAGTGTCAAGGATGGGAGTTGGTGTTTGTCACACCTACTTTAGCCGCTAAACCCCAGCTGGTAGCCTTAAATGGTTGCGTAATGGGAGCAGGAGCATCGTCATGCCTTGGCAATGAGATACTAGCATCATCAATTGGTAAGCACCCAACACTAATCACTATATACCTGTATTATAATGATGCCACATGTTTCATTATTGCTTCTCTTCTTTGCATAATATAGGGTCTGTGGTTAGTGTGTGGAGCTGCTCTCCTCAGCCAAAACTGCTGAGTAAGCGATAAACTAATTTCAGCTTTGCTATGCAGTTTATACCATATCTATAGCCACCTTCGACATGGCCATTGACATTAACGGTTTATCGTTTGCCAATAACCAGCTGGTTGTCATTAGTAACACAGGGAAGGTGGCAATATGGCAGTCGGTACAGAAACACTGGCAGGTAATACACACTCATGCACTCATTATAGATTACCAATGATTGATCACTCTTTTATTTATTTGAAACTTTAGAGGATATCTTTATCCCCCATTGGTTGCTATATTGTTGATGGCTCGTTTCTATTTCTTGGCTGTGAAAAGGGCAGTATTGATAGTATAGGTATGCAGTGGAGAGTCTCATGCCCAGTTAGACTCCCACGTATCTAACGAGCAAAAGGGAGTCTGGCATACTGAGTTGATTTTCTTGGCCCTCAGTGAGAAATTTCTGCTGGCCAATCACTATCATAGATTAATATCCAATAACTGCAAGCCAGACAAGTTACCATTCGACTGATGTATAAGCAAAAGGGATGGGTTTATGGGCTATTTTGTGTCATGATTTCACTTCCTGGGCCAAGAAAATTAACTTAGAGGGCCAGACTCCCTTTTAAAAGCTCATTAAATGCGTGGGAGTCTGGGAACGAGACTATAAGGGTCATTGGAGGAACCTTTCTAAAAAAACAGATACTACTGTATCAGATTGAGTGATATACTTTAGTGTATTATTCAGTTTCAGTCTCGCTATAAGGGACACCTCTTTATAATGACCACTTTCAATGGTCCCAAGGGGCGTGATCCTTTCAAAGGGTTTCTCTATACATAAAGTCCACTCAAATGGCATCCATAAATGTCATTCTTTAATTCCGATAGACACCGAGAAGTTCCCTGTTCGTTTGAAAGATAACGATCTATTAGTAAACCAAGTGTTCGATGACCCTCACAATGAAGCTATCACGGCCGTCAGCATCTACAGACCAACTGATTGTGGTACACTATACCTCACTATATTTAATAATCGTATTATTAACCACTTCAATTAAGCATTGTATGTATGTATGTTTGTTTGTTAGGTGGTTATGATCAGTCGTGTATAGAAATAGCGTATGGTACTAAAGGAGGCAGGGTTAAGCTCACACGCTACCCTCAGACCTTGAAGCACTCCGCTCGGCTATTCCAGAGTTATCATGTTCATGCTAAACCTGTCTCTAGTGTGGCACTGGGACAGAAATACCTCGTATCAGGTTTAGAAACAGCTATGCCATTGAACTCATTTTATTCTATATTTATTCGATTCTCTCTGCCCCCACTCCCTCCCCTCCACCCCCTCCCTCTCTCTTTCTTCTTCTCTAGTCTGTAGCGATAACCATGTTCGTACATGGAGTATTAACAGAATCAATGATCACATTCCGTCAGATAACATAACAGCAGCAGCTGAAGTAATATCAATATCATCCTTCAGAATACTGTCACTGGACGGAGCACACGGATTCACTTTTCCCATCAATTCCATTGGTTAATATTACTATATATAGCTGTCAATTAATGCATACATTAAGTATTCCTTTGCTAATCCAATACTTTCATCATATAGTGATATTATCTGATACCAAATTAATAATCGATTGCTTTCATCATTCATCCCCAGGTCCCTTCAGTGGGAGACAAGATGAATTCGGAGTGTTCGTCCAAAGAGTGGTCCCCAGCACTGATACAGTCTACATAAGACAGTCATCGACTGGACACAGGTACGTATATAAGTATATAGCTATCATACATTGGATACAGTCTTCATTATTGTTGGGTTTGCAGGGTTTGTAAAATCACTTCCGTTGATCAGAGTAATATATCATGTTACTACGTACATGACAAGTGGGGCCCCTCCCACTTACAGACGTCATGTAGGACTAGCCAGCTCTATTCCAAGCGGATGATATTCACAGGCCATGACAACGGTAGTCTTCAGGTGATAATTGTAATTTTAACCCTGTATATACGGTGCTTGGCGGTAATTAGCAATCATGCCTGGCAAAGGTTAAATGTCTTTTGCATTCGTTAGTGAATAATTAGTTTAGGTTCTAATTATGCTATATAATTAGCTCTTTCGAAATGCCTTATGCACCGCATGTCAATTTCATTATTTATATAAACTCGTTATAGTTAATTTGTATTAATTTGTATATTGCAGATATGGGATTTGAACGCTGCATTTGAGAATCATAAGAATGATCCTATAGGTAATATAATGCAATTATTGAGGTGCTGAATGCCAGAACACCGTATATAATTAGCTAGTGCTGTATAATATGTATTAGTATAATATTTAATGTTCTATAGCTCAACCTATGGAAGGCCTTACTGAGGATGAGCTTCTTCATATATTCAAGACATACAGAATGAACGACATCTCCAATAGTATATCATCGGCCAACTTTCAAACATTCTTTAAGTCCTCCGTTCCACCTTGTCCCGTGCTCCTGAGTGCTCTTTATCCCGATTACAAGCAACCCGAGCGCATCGTACCGAAATATTGCAAAGATACTCCATTATTTGCAGCTGATACGGTGTTCACCTTTCCTAATATGGATGGCGTGATGCCTCATCCTGCCTTGTTGAGTGGGAAGTCTCTTACTCCGCCCGCATTACCTACCCATAGGAAGTACAAGAGCATACACACAAGGCAGAGACAACGATTCAAGAGTACGTCTGACATTATGGAGTCAGATTATGATACTATCCAACAGTATCCTTTGAGGAAAGTCGGTTCTGAGACTGCTGTTATTCTGCCAAGGGCAACTCTATCGAAAGAACATATTTCACTCCAGACCTATTCTTAAATAAGATTTGCATATTGCATTTTGATTTACAAAGTATTATTCATTTTTGGTATTTTTATTGCTTGTGGCCTGTTCTAAATTTAGAATAAAAATTTGCTGACGTATGCAAACTAAAATGTGCTAAAAATAGAATAGATATTTTTTAATTCTATTTAAAGCCCACTCTGTAGCATTATCAAGCATATTCTCTGACTATTCCTCGGACTATTCTCACTCTTGAAGTGATTGTGGATAAGTAATGGCAAAAATCCTCGACAGTTCTCTCAAGACAGCTCCTGTACACTCTCCTCCGTCCATAATAAGCCTCAATGTTGGCGGGAGACGGTAAGCTGCTCTTGTGTTTACAAAATCATCATGTACTGTATTGATATTCCTGTGATTCTGATAGATTTTCTACATCAAGGGAAACTCTAACGTGGGTCCCAGACTCCTTCTTTTCCAGGTATAGGAGTGGGTTTCATTTTGATTATAATTCATGAGTGTCTGTCTGTATATATACCATCATTAACAAGGATATTATTGTGTAGTCAAGTATGAGTTAATCAACCTATGACTTTTTTTGTTTTTTTTTTAGTTTAATTAGTGGACGAATACCTTCAATTAAAGATGAGAAGGGTGCTGTAAGTATAGTAATATATAGTATGTATATATTGAGAGAGAGTTGTCAGCAGCTGTTTGGCTATAGATATTCAGGAGGTGTGAACTTCATAATTATACTAATGAGAGATTATTTTATATTGCATGCATGTTAGTAGCCTGCGTATTGATATTATATGTATACTGATATCAGTAGTGGCTCAGTTATTTTCACCACGGGATGTTTATAATGTGTAAGATCAAGTTTGAGAGCCATGTGTTCTGATTAAGTGATTTAACAAAAGCAATAATTAACTCACAAGAGGTAGCTAGCCAGGTCTATTAAGACTTGATAGTTTAAATAACTAGTGGATTGTAAAACAATGATGGGGCGAGCCTTCGCGAATATACTTGACTTTATAGTTGTGCTTACGTAGTCCT
>JAYJLX010099668.1:0-12598 GCA_036873525.1 Chalinula nematifera
CTTTCCTTTCGTTTGATACTATCATTATACCATACTTATCGGCATTTGTCAAGAGCAATCTTTAGTTTTTTCTGAAGTTTTTACTACAAGCCAAATATCCCGTATTGTCGTAATACGTCAAGAAAACGTACATTCTCTCATCTAGGCCATCATTACCGTAACGGTCGCTGACTGCGTAAATCCAGTCCCAACACTTCTGATTGGCTTCGCCATCATAGCCGAGTGCCAAAGAGATTCGAGTCATTGTGTCTTTCATGTAAGTCGGTGATTCTGTATTTGGTAAACTCATTTTATTTCCTTTTCGTTTAATTTCTATGCCTTAAGTATATTATATATATCGGCATTTGTCAATAGATACTTAAGCATTTTCTCAGAATAATCTGGTTTATTTTTCAGGCGGAAAATCCTCAATATCATATAACTTTATCTTGTCTGAGTTTCTTAAGTCTTGAATCGGGATAACATAGCCACTTTCGTACTTTGTCCTACCCTTTACATAGTCGAATATCTCTTTCCGTGTTGTCCACTTAACAATTAGCCCATCATTAGGGTCTACTTCGTAGAAGAATATATAATCGAAGTTGTTTGGCTTAACAGCTCTATACTGAAACTCACGCCAACCCTTCTTCCACTTGGAACTATTAGCTAGTGCCGATTTTACTTCAACCCTCACTGTCTTATATCCTCTTGTGTACTTGCTATCCTTGACTTTGAACTCTACGTCATAAGGTGCCGCATGAGTAGTTTTCTTTACCTGCTCATTGGACAGGCCTAGCTGTCTAGCTATTAGCCTAGCGGTTAGCTGTTCGGTTATTTCTTCGCGGTAGTCCTTGCCTTTGATGAACATGTCAAACGCTTGCTTGTTTCGCTCGATGCTATAACGTGCGTCTGGTGTTGATTCATTCTCTATTACAGCTATGTCGTAGTCTGATATGCGTGTCATAACTCTGCTTTCGTTGTTGTTGTGTCGTTCGTTATGCTTTAAGTATATTATAATTATCGGCATAAGTCAACAACGACTTGAGTATTTTATCAGAAAAACATCATTTATTTTTTACCCCACCGCAGGGGGGAAGGGGGCGCTGCGCGGCGGGCCTCATCGTCGTAAGTCCTTTACTGACAACGACTTACGTTAATTGTTTTCAAGTTTATGTCCAGCTTTCCCAGCTACAGCCGCACTCGTTACAGGTCTCCTCAGTCTTGACGCTGTAGGTGCCTGACTTCTTAGTCGTTAGGTCATAACGCTTACGTATCTCTTGGCGTTGGCGTGGTGTACTTCCGTACCTGTTGCCATCGGCGTCTATCTTCGTACCATATTCCATATAGCATATGGTTGTTTCGTACTCAGTACCACACTCAGCTAAATGCTTAGTGTATTCTGCTGGTGTTTCTTTCCAGCCGTTCATAATTCCAAGATACATATATAGGTTCCTTAACCGTTGATGAAAGCTGAAAGGATAGCTTTCTTATCCCATAGTAATTGTAATTCGTCCATGACAATACTCTTGTTGTACTGTCCTAGTTCATTCTTGTGTTCAACAATCTTCTTCTCGATGTTGCGGTTTACTTTGAACAGTTCTAGTTTAGCTTCGTTGCGTGTCATGTTGTGTTCCTTTCGAGAACGTTGTTTAATTGTTATACTAGTAGTATATACTAAGTATCGTCAAAAGTCAATAGCAATCTTAACTTTTTTTGAAATTATTTTCAACTAATACAAAGATAAGTGGAAGGGTGATAATCGAGCAAAGTAGAATTTCTGTAAACATCTTATAACCTTTCGTTGTTTGTTATGCTTTAAGTATATACTATATATCGGTAAAAGTCAATAGTAATCTTAACTAAATTCTGAAATAATTCTAATTAATTCTGTACCGTAAAAGTAAACGCCATATACTACTATAACGCCAATCAGTGTGTAAGCCAGTGCGTCTATAATCTTGTCTAACATATTATTCCCTTTCGTTAACTGTTATACTTAACTATAACATATATCGGCCACAAGTCAAGTCGTACATGAGCAAAAACCCAAAAAAACCCAATATTATTTCTCCCCCCTCGTGGGGGGAAGGGGGCGGGGGTGTTATTTGTTCATAATCATCAATACTGTCTGTAGTCGAAAAGGCGGTGGTGGTGTAAACAAAAAGTCAGACACAAACATTCAATGTCTTACTTAATCTTCTCAGACAGCCCCCAATCGTTATAGTATCTTCGCCCACCATCTTTTATAGGTTGATTCAATAGCGGCATATTCGCCTCGCTTGGAGTCCGCCCACCTTTCTTAGAGTTGCACTTGAAACAGGCGCACACAAGGTTCTCCCATGTACCTTTTCCTCCTTGCCACTTTGGAAGGACATGATCTAGAGTTAACTTGTCAGGATTTTTAACTCCACAGTATTGACATGTGTAATTATCGCGCAAAAATATGTTTCTTCTTGTTGGAGTCGCCGTATACTTGAATGAGATAAACTTTTTGACCATCCCTACCTTCGGAAGGGGATAATACTCACCATTAGCGCCCAATATTCTTCTCTCATGGAATTCTATTGGTGTAATCGCCCCTTTGAGCATAAGAGTGATACCTTTTTGCCAACTTAGCTTAGTCAGTATACTATAATCCATATTTAGAATTAATGTTGTTTCCATTATTAATATATATAATACTCCACACAGACATTCCACTTTCCATGTTATACACACCATCCAAAATCGCCCATTTCCTTTTCTGCCATTATTCTATTGGCCCCCGGAAACAAATTGTCACAAGTGTTTCGTAGTATCTTTTTTAAATTTAGTCTTTTTTTGTGTATAGTTTTTTACAATCGTATAGTATACTATAGATAGATTTACAATTTAGAACAATGGAGATGTCATGTCATACGATAAGAAAAAGCCAAAGAAGGTCGAATCTGAATTTACAGCGAAGGCTTCGGGCGAACTTGAAGAGGCTGTAGCCGAAGAACTTGAGATTGAAGACCCGACTGTGGAAGAAGCGGCGGCGGTTATTGAAGAACTGACCGTTGAAGAAGAGGTTGAAGAGGAAGTAGTGGCAGAAGAAGCTGCTCCTGAGCCTGAACCTGAAGTAAGTGAGGCTCCTGTAAGACACAGAGGTCCTCGAACTTAATGCGAATACCTAGTAACATGTCAGAACAAGAAGTTGTTGACACGATTACTAGGGTTGCAGAAAAGCTTTCTGCGAAATACACCTTCGCTTTCTACACCATTGACGATATAAAACAAGAAGCCTTTATCATAGGCATGGAAGCTCTAGAGAGATATGACGAGAGAAAGCCTCTCGAAAATTTCTTGTTTGTCCATATAGCGAATAGGCTTAAGAATTTTAAGCGCGATAACTATTTTCGTCAAGATGAGGGAAAAGCGGAGAAAGTACAGAACAGAAAGAAAAATCTATTAGAGCCAGCAAACCTAGAGAATTTCAGTGTCGCACATGAGGGTAAGGACTTCTTGTCCAAAATATCCGATGCTGAAATGCTGGATTTAATAAAGAGAAGAATCCCGGCGGATATGAGAGCAGATTATTTAAGGATGTGTGCCGGCGTTTCTATCTCTAAAAATAGGAAACTGGAAATAGAATCAATAATTAGGGGGATAGTAGAAGCCTAATGAAGCGTGGAAGGTTTTCGGTAGAAGAGGTTCAATTCATCGAGCAGAATTGCGAGGCTCTTTCTCCACAAGCGATAGCGGATCAGCTAGATCGTGATGTTTCCTCGATCACTAAGTGGATCGCAGAGAATGTTGGGTTTTCAGCCCGTCAGAAAAAGGAAGTAGAGGCTCATCAAGAACTCAAGCGGAAGCCCTACTGGAAAGAACTAGAAAAGCAGTTCTCAGAGTCAGAACTGGAGATGTTTCAGTTCCACTTCAAAAAAATGTGGGCTCAGTTCAAGGACGATGTGTTTCATACAGAAGAAATTCAAATCGTCGATACTATCAAGCTCGAAATTCTAATGAACCGCATCTTAACGAGTCAACAAGAGAACATGAATCAAGTTGATGGCCTGCAGGCTATTATTCTTGTCGAGAAACAAAGAGATAAAGAAGATCAAGACCGCGACTACATCTCGTCATTAGAGCGTCAGATAGCAATGCTTAGGGCGGCGCAAGAGACGCTATCTAAGGATTACAAGGATCTTCAGGCACGAAAGGCAACAATGTTAAAGGATCTAAAGGGTACTCGTGAGCAGCGAATCAAAGCTATTGAGGACTCTAAGCTAACGTTTGCATCGCTGGTGAAAAAGATAGCATCAGATCCTACTTTTAGAACACAAATAGGTATAGATATGGAAAAGATGCGCTTAGCTACAGAAGCAGAGAAAGAGCGTTTATCAGAGTACATAAAGTATGAAGACGGACAAGTAGATCAACCCTTTTTATCATCAGATACAGTTAAAGGAGATTAAATGAAGACTGCAGTAGTTTTTGGAGTTACAGGTCAGGACGGTTCTTACTTAACTGACTTGCTACTCTCAGAGGATTATAAAGTGATTGGTGTTGCTAGACGCAGTAGTGTTGACACGACTGAGCGTTTAGATCAAAACATGAAAAATATTAATTTTACTCTTGTTGAGGGAGATATCACAGATGGATTTTGTGTCTCTGATATTATTAATAAGTATAAGCCTGACGAAGTGTATAACTTGGCAGCTCAATCTCATGTAGGTACTTCTTTTAAGCAGCCTACATTAACTTGGGATGTCACGGCTGGTGGATGTCTAAACATATTGGAAGCGATTAGGGTTTCACCAAGAGCTAATGAGATTAGATTTTATCAAGCCTCATCTAGTGAAATGTTTGGCAAAAACTTTAGTGAACGGCCTGTTGAGTCTTCCGTAGGAGACTCTTTAATCACATACGAAAATACAGTCGTACAAAAATATCAAGATGAGGATACTGCTTTCATGCCTCAGTCTCCATATGCCATCGCTAAGCTAGCGGCACACCATCTAGTTAGAAATTACAGAGATAGCTATGGTATACACGCATCTAGTGGTATTTTGTTTAATCACGAGAGCGAACGAAGAGGAGAAAACTTCGTCACTCGTAAAATAACTAAGTGGATCGGAAGATTTCTGGCTTGGGAAAAACAAAACTCTGCATTAATCTCGTCGCCCTGTAGGTTTGAATTTGCAGGAGATCATATTATGATGCCTAGAGAAAGAATGTATTTAGATATGATTAAAACACCTATATTTTCTAAGCTAGGGCTTGGAAATTTACAAGCAAGGAGGGATTGGGGCCATGCAAAAGATTATGTCCGAGGAATGTGGCTCATGCTGCAACAAGAGGAACCAGACGATTATGTCATCGCTACTGGAGAAACATACAGTGTTGAGGAATTTTTGGAATACGCTTTTGAGCACGCTGGTCTTGGTGATTGGAACCAGTACGTGTACATTGACCCTGAATTCTTTAGACCCGCTGAAGTTGATTACCTACTTGGTGACCCGTCCAAAGCAAGAAGAAAACTCGGATGGGAACCAGAAATCAAATTCAGAAGATTAGCAGAATTAATGACGGAGGCAGATATAGATGAGGAATTACGACGATCCGGCTTACAAGAAGTTTCGGACGGATGTGTTGAAGCGTGATAAATTTCGCTGCAAGATGTGTAAGACTAGCGGGAAAAAGAAAAAGATGTATGTCCACCACATCAGAAAGTGGGCTAGCGCTTCGTCTCTGAGGTTTGATGTGAGCAATGGCATAACCTTGTGTTATGACTGTCACAAAGAAGTCACAGGCAATGAGGTACACTATGAGTCTTATTTGTTGGGGTTGATAGATGGCTAAGAAAAAAACTCCTAAGTTTGTTGTCATAAAAGACACTAGAGAGCAGAAGGGCTGGATCTTCCACAGTGGCGATGCCTGCGATGGAATGAAGCCCGGAACGCTAAAGACTGGTGATTATACGCTTGAGGGATTTGAAGATGCCGTGTGCATTGAGAGAAAGAAAAGCGTAGAGGAAGTTGCTAACAACGTAGGCAAAGAAAAGAAAAGATTCAATGCTGAAATGGAGCGCATACAGGAATACCCATTCAAATACATAATCTGTGAGTTTTCTATGAGCGATGTTATTAATTACCCTCGTTCAATATTTTCTGATTACATGTGGCATACTAAACCAGATTTTTGCAAAAGAGAAATAGCCAATAGAAAAATAACAGGCAAGTATATACTCAAAGCACTAATGGAATACCAAACTTGGTATGGAGTCCATATATTGTTCTGCGATGATGCAAAGAACGCACAGAAGGTTACAGAAAGCATATTTAAGAGGTTAAATACGATGTTCCATGAACAAACCTAATAGGACACAAATATACTCAGCCTTATCTAACTGGCATGACTATGGATTATTGTCACAAACAAGAGAGATATTTCTTGAATCTGGAGATGACGGTTTAGGAGCTAAGCACGCAGTAGAATTTATTAAGAACTTGCTAATGCTTGAATCTTTAAATGATAATCCTATTATCGTTCATCAATATAATATTGGCGGAGATCAAAACGCAGGCTTTGCAATATATGACGCAATCAAAGCTAGCAAGTGTAAATTTTTGTTTATTTGTTATGGCACGGCCTCTTCTATGGGTAGTATCATACCGCAAGCAGTTATAGGCAAAGGTCTGAGGGTCACACACCCCCATACAGAGTGGCTGATACATGAAGGGTCTTGTGAGACCAGTGGAACAACAAAGCAGTTTATATCGAACGCTGAGGCCCTTAAACGGTCTAAAGAATTGATGTATGACATATATGTAAACGCATGCAAAAAGGGTTCTGCGTTCAAAGGAAGAAAAGCAGTAGAAATCAAAGCTATACTTAAGAGAAGGCTGAATGTAAAAGAAGACTGGATTCTCGAAGGAGAAAAAGCTGTAGAATATGGTTTTGCGGATGGTGTCTTTGGTAAAGGTAATTGTGGCTCTATAGAAAAAATGTTAGAGAGGCTTAAATAGTGGCTGATATAAGCAAGAACCTAGACAGAGTAATACAAGATGCTTGGCTTGGTATAGATGTAAAAGATGGGGATTTGTTCAATCCTATGGATTTTCTTTTTCATGATGACGACCCAGATAAAATGCTTGAGCGCATAGCTTGGCTAATGATGCGCCCAGAATACTTCTCGTTTGTTTGTAAATATATATTAAATATCGAGATATCTCCATTCCAGTCTTTACTGCTTCAGGAGATGTGGCATAAGAAGTTTCCCATGTTGATCGGTAGTCGTGGTATGGGCAAGTCGTTTATATTATCAGTGTACCCATTGCTACGAGCGCTGTTTATGCCAAGAAGAAAGATCATCGTTGTCGGTGCGGCCTTTAGGCAGTCGAAAGTGCTTTTTGAGTACATGGACACCATATGGAAGAACGCGCCGATTCTGAGGGATCTGTGTGGCTCTAGAAGCGGACCAAGAAGAGATGTCGATAGATGCGTAATGCATATTGGCGACAGTACTATAACATGCCTGCCTCTTGGTGATGGAAGTAAGATTCGTGGTCAACGTGCTAATGATATCATCGCTGACGAATTTGCATCTATACCTCGTGAGATATTTGAAAATGTCGTTGCTGGTTTTGCTGCGGTATCCGCTTCTCCTATCGAAAAAGTAAAAGACAGAGCAAAAAAGAAAAAAGCGGAAGAGCTTGGAGTTGAGCTAATAAAAGAAACAGACGTAGACCCGGTAACAGAAAAGTCAAACCAAATTATATTGTCCGGTACGGCATACTATGATTTTAATCATTTTGCAGAATATTGGAAAAGATACAGATCCATTGTAAACAGCAAGGGAGATAGGCAAAAGCTAAAGGAGGTTTTTGGTGATGATGTACCCCAAGACTTTGCTTGGCAAGAATACTCAGTAATACGCATGCCGGTAACGACACTCCCAGACGGCTTTATGGATGAGGGCCAGATAGCTAGAGCTAGAGCAACTGTACACTCTGGTATTTTTCAGATGGAATATGGAGCTTGTTTCACTACTGATAGTCAAGGATTTTTTAAGAGATCATTAATAGAAAACTGTATTGCCTCTGAATCGAATAACATTGTCATAAATGAACAACCCATACAGTTTGAGGCTATGCTAAAAGGCGACCCAAACAAAAAATATATTTTTGGAGTTGACCCAGCATCTGAAGTTGATAACTTTAGCATAGTTGTGCTAGAGCTGAATGGAACCCACAGAAGGGTGGTTCATGTATGGACTACCAACAGAAGCCAACACAGAGATCAACTAAAAGCGCACCTTGTAGACGAAGACGATTTCTACTCTTATTGTGCTAGAAAGATTAGGAACTTAATGAAAGTATTCCCATGCATGGAGATTGCGCTTGATGCTCAGGGTGGCGGTATCGCCGTTATGGAAGCCTTGCATGACAAAGACAAGGTAAGAGAGGGAGAACAAAAAATATGGCCTGTTATAGATTATGACAAGCCAAAAGATACGGACGATGAGCCGGGTTTACATATATTAAGAATGTGCCAGTTCGCAAAGTACGATTGGCTCGCAGAGGCTAATCACGGCCTTAGAAAAGACTTTGAAGATAAACTAGTACTATTCCCAGACTTTGATTCAGTTAGTCTTGGCTTGTCTGCAGAAGAGGATAATATCGAAGGAAGAATATACGACACTCTAGAAGATTGTGTCATGGAGATAGAAGAATTGAAGAATGAACTGTCCATGATTATTATGACACAAACAGGAACTGGTAGAGAAAGATGGGATACACCAGAAGTAAAAATAGCAGCAGGAAAAAAGAGTAGGCTCAGGAAAGACCGCTATTCTTCTTTGATTATGGCCAACATGAGCGCGAGGCAACTTGACGTAGAAAGAACCGTAAGAACGTATGATCACTATGGTGGTTTTGCTAGAAAGTCTGGAGAAAAAGATAACAAGGATAACGGGCCGATGTATCATGGTCCATCTTGGTTTACAGAAAATATGAGCGATATTTATTAATACTGTGTATAATAATTTACAATACCATTATCAATACTATTGCCAAAGGAACAATATAAATGTCAGAAGATCTATACTTGACTTGGGGTGACGACGCAGAGAGAAGTAAAGCTTATGAGCTGTCTGCTGACAATATTAACGCATATGATGGTATACAGAAGTCATATGCCTATGACAATAGAACTTTCATAGATATAGAGACCCAAAGATCCGTAAGACCCGGCTTTAATCGTAGGGACTACGATGCGTTTCGTCCGGGCGAAGGTATTCCGTCACAACAAAAGAAAATAGTCAAGATGTGCATGCAGGCTTATGAAAAAGTCGGCATCATTAGAAATGTTATTGATCTCATGGGTGACTTTGCTACACAGGGAATTACTCTAGTACACCCCAACAAAACAATCGAAAAGTTTTATCGTAAATGGTTTGAGCAGATTGATGGCTTAGACCGATCAGAAAGGTTCTTGAATTATCTTTATAGGTGTGGCAATGTTCCTATCCGCAGAAGAACAGCAAAGATAAACAAGAAAAAAGAAGCGGAGCTTAAAAGAAGCACAGCTGCTCCAGATATGAAAATACAAGATATCCCGGTAACAAAAAGAGAGATCCCTTGGCGGTATGATTTTTTGAATCCTCTTGCTGTTGGTATTAAGAATAAAGATGTCGCTATGTTTACTGGTGACATCGAATATGTGCTCAAAGTCTCAAAGAACACAGTCAATTCATTAATGATGAATGGAGACGTAAATGGCAAAGGTCGTGACTTACCGAACTACTTAATAAAGAGATTTTCTCAAGGCGAAAGAGAAATCCCTCTAGATAAAGATAAGTTTATGATGTATCACTACAAGAAGGATGACTGGAACGTTTGGTCAAATCCTATGATATACGCCATTCTAGATGATATTGTGATGCTCGAAAAAATGAAGCTAGCAGACCTAGCCGCTTTAGATGGGGCTATATCAAATGTCAGACTGTGGAGAATTGGTGATCTAGACCATAAGATTATTCCTACCAAGGCTGCTATTAACAAGCTAAGAGATATTCTCGCCAGTAATGTCGGCGGAGGTACTATGGACTTAGTATGGGGTCCTGAAATTGACTTCAAAGAAAGCAGCACACAAGTATACAAGTTTTTGGGGGCAGAGAAATACCAGCCAGTTCTAACTAGTATATATGCCGGACTTGGTATTCCTCCAACACTAACCGGAGCCGCTTCTGGTGGTGGATATAGCAATAATTATGTTAGCCTCAAGACTTTAGTTGAAAGACTGGAGTACGGTAGAGAAAAACTTAAAGATTTCTGGATGAATGAAATCAAGTTAGTACAGAAGGCTATGGGTTTTAGATTCCCAGCAGAGATACACTTTGACTCGATCATACTTTCAGATGAAGCCGCACAGAAACAACTTCTTGTTCAACTTGCTGATAGAGATATCATATCTCACGAAACATTACTTGAAAGATTTAGAGAGCTACCTACTATCGAGAAGATTAGAGTGAGAAGAGAAGAAAGAACTAGAACAAACGATCCGGGCGCTCCGAAGAAAGCCGGTCCTTTCCATAATCCTCAACACAAGCAGGATATGGCCAAACTAGCCATGACTAAAGACGTTCTAGATAAAGACATGTATTTGGAAAGCCTTGGCTTGCCTCCTGCAGAAGAGGAAATAGTAGAGGAAGAAAACCCTCAAACAGAGCGCATTGAGCTGGAACCTCCTCAAGAAGAAGACAATCAGCAGCCTGAAAGTCCAGAAGGCGGTAGACCATTTAACGCTAGAGACGAGCAAAAACGAAAGCAGAAAAGAGTGCTACCAAGAAGCAGTGATAACGTAGCTGCAACGCTCTGGGCATACGAAGCACAGAAGAAGATTTCCGAGTTAGTTACACCAATGGCGTTAGCTCATTTTCAAAAGAAAAACGCCAGAAGTCTCACTAAATCAGAGTTTGATCAGCTAGAGCATCTAAAATTATGCATACTTACTGGCATAAAACCGTTTATGGAAATAGACGCTGATGTAATTAAGCAGATCATTGATTCTAATACGAGGCCATCGGAATCTTTCAGTCTTGAAGTGGATAGTGCGGTCAATAAGTTTTCTGAGACTCAAGATAGAAAACCAAGCATCGACGAAATGAGATACATCTACGCCTCCACCTTTGCGTCGTTCTCCTAGTTTTTAGGCAAAATTAAACAGAAAAATCTTTTTTTGTGTATTATCATGTAAGGAGACTTTATATGAAAGCATATGCACAAGAAATACAAGATGGTCTTCAGGAATTGATTGAAAACAATACCACGATTGCGTATTGCGCTCCTGTTATTTCTGAAACCAATACACTAAGCACTGCCGCCGGTAAATACGAAGAAGACCGTGCGTTAGCTCTTAATTTTTTGGGTCTAGAAGATACTCAGGCCGAAAATAAAGAGCAGATAGACTTATACTATTTAAGTTCTGTTTTAGTTAGTACTGGGTGGAATAAAAATGATGATGTTTTCGACGCACAAGAAATGTGGGAAGCACGTTCCACTCCAGAAGATAAACAATTCAATTATATGCACAACGAAAAAGATATAATTGGTCACATAACCGCCAACTACGTTGTTGACTTTGAAGGCAACAGTTTAGATGGCGATCTTTCTTTTGCAGAGGCTGGCGAACCAAGAGACTTTAATATAATTACACAGGGTGTTCTATATAAGTCTTGGAGCGATCCAGAATTACGCGAGAGAATGAATAATATAATAGAAGAGATTGAGGAAGGAGATAGATGGTATGTATCTATGGAATGTCTGTTCCCAAATTTTGATTATGCACTGAAAGATGAAACGGGTGCAAGCAAAATTGTAAGAAGAGAGGAAGCTTCGGCGTTTTTGTCAAAGCATCTTCGCGCTTACGGAGGAACAGGGAAGTATGAGGGTTATACAGTGGGTAGATTATTAAGAAATATATCTTTCTCTGGCAAGGGCTTGGTTTCTAAACCTGCTAATCCTCGAAGTGTCATTTTAAATGACAGTAAAAGTTTTAGTGAAAATGATAGTGAACTAGTTGCTGTTTCATCAATAAAGGAGACTAAAATGTCCGATGTTTTACAGAAACAGTTGGAGGAAGTCAAAGCTGAACTAGCTGAGGCTCGTACTGCCAACGAAACTATGAAGCAGGAAATGGAAGCTCAGAAAACAGAAGCGATTGAAAGTCAGTTGCAAAAGTTTGAAGAAACTATTTCTGCTAAGGATCAGGCTATTGCCGAAGTCCAAGCTCAGGTAGAAGAAGCTCTAGCAAGAGTTAAAGAACTTGAGGAAGCTCTAGCGGCTTCTGAAGCTGCTAAAGAAGAAGCAATCGCTCAGGTTGCTGAAATCGAAAAGGCTGCTGCGCTCGAAAAGAGAGTTGCTGCTTTGACCGAAGCAGGTCTTGAAGGTGAAGAACTGGATGAGGCTATTGCTAAATTTGAAAATCTTGATGAAGAAACTTTCGACTTTGTTGTTGCTGCAATGACGAAGAAGAAGGCGGAAAAGAAAGATGACAAAGAAAATCCTTTTGCAAAGAAGGATAAAAAAGAGGATGAAGAAGAAGCTCCAGCTATGATGAAGAAGAAAGCTGAAGTGGAACCTCTTGAAGAAGAAGT
>JAYJLX010099668.1:12698-143949 GCA_036873525.1 Chalinula nematifera
TCCGGTAGTTCAGATAAAGCAGTGGCTATCGAAGCCCAGCGTGAAATCGCTAAGGCTTTGGAAACACCATTGCGTAAAGGTGTCTTATTCGGTGATGTCGTAACTTCCATTTATGAAGCTATGCCACTTGAGCCGGGTGCTACACCTGAATTTCCACTCGACCTTCTTGCACCGGGAACAGAAAGTGAGCACATTGCTTACACTAATCCGGGTCACGGTCGTATTCCAGAACGTAGCGTCGAAGGCGATTACGTCATGGTTAACACTTACGGAATTACCAGCTCGATTGACTTCTTGCTGAAGTATGCCCGTGAAGCTAACTGGAACGTTATTGCTCGCGCAATGCAAGTTTTGGAAGCATCTTTTGTTAAGAAAATCAACGACGACGGATGGCACACTTTGCTAGCCGCATCTGTTGATAGAAATATTTTGGTCTACGATGCCGACGCAGCTGCTGGTCAGTTCACAAAGCGTTTGGTATCTCTGATGAAGACAGTTATGCGTCGTAACGGCGGTGGTAACAGCGTTACTGCTAATGGCCGATTGACTGACATGTACCTGTCTCCAGAAGCCATCGAAGATATCCGCAACTGGGGTGTCGATCAGCTTGACGAAGTTTCACGTCGTGAAATTTACGTGGCAGCTGACGGAGCTGCTCCTTTGACGAGACTCTTCGGAGTTAACCTGCACGACTTGTTTGAGTTGGGCGATAACCAAGAGTATCAAGATTACTTTGATAATGATCTTGGTGGTTCTCTTGCTACTGGCGACGTTGAACTAGTTATTGGCTTGGATCAAGCCTCTAGCGATAGTTTCGTAATGCCAGTCAAGAAAGAAGTTGAAGTTTATGAAGACGAAGCTCTTCACAGACATCAGCGTCAAGGTTACTACGGTTGGGCCGAAATTGGCTTTGGTGTACTAGACAATAGAAGAGTTCTCGCTGGCTCCTTCTAATACTTGTACGCTCAAGTTTAATAAGAACCGTCCTGTTAGAGATAATAGGGCGGTTTTTTTATTGTTTTTGTGTATATAAAAGTAAGCCCAGAATAACCAAAAGGAGCATATACTATGGAGCTATTGATAAAAGTAAACAGCGCAGATGGTGATAAATCATATAAAGATGGCGACATTGTTCAGGCGTTTTCTAATGATAGGATATTATTAGCTAACGCTCAATCTATTTGTAGTGTAGATAACTTTAACCTAGACCCAGTATCTGGTTTAAGATATAATGATACATTGTTGATGAAATATATGGAAACTTCGAGTCTTTATAGAGTTGAAAGAATAAATGCAACCTCGGCAAGAAGAATAAATCTTTTGACTTCAGAAGAAGATATAATAAGCAATTCGCCAAACTTAGACGGTGAAGCTATATGGATAGAAGATTACTTGGCCAGAAGACTAAAAAGCAATAGACACAGGATCTTTGGCTCAGTAGGATCAGAAATTTGGTATAGTGGATCTAGACCTATAGATCTTGATATTATTTGGAATCATATCGAATCAGGGTCTGATAATCTTAAACAAGACAATACATCTTGGAAGTTTACATCTTTGGAAAAAAGGCATTTTTACACTATGAATTGCAGAGGCAATGCTGGAGGAATCATCCAAGAGCTCTCTGGTCATACTGTTGTGGATCGACAAAATCCTGTAATTACGGGTGATGAAGTCATAGCAGCAAAAAGAAAATGGCAAGTTCCTTACTGGGACTTAGGTGCAAACGTTGATGATATTAGAAATTACGACAAAGAAGTTGACGGAAGAGTTGAGATTAATGACAGACCGTTTGTGGATGACATTAACGTAGACAAAATTGAAGCTGGAATAATAGTACTATAAAATAAAAACCAGCGACGGCTGGCAACTAACATTACAATTAATAGGAGTATTTTGATATGACTGCTATGTCAAATTATTTAGAAAATAAGCTTATAGACCATATCTTGAGGGGCACATCTTTTTCTGCTCCGAGTAACATTTACGTTGGTCTGGTAGGAAAGTATGATGCAGCTCAACTAGAAGCTGGCACACTAACTCACGAACTTTCTGGCGGCTCTTACGCTAGATCATCTGGTATTAAAGGCGATGCATATTGGAGTGCAGGCTCTACTAATGGGCTCACCGATAATGAGCAGGCAGTAACTTTTGCTGCAGCATCAAACGAATGGGGTCATGTATCAGGACTGTTTGTTGCAGACGCATCCTCCGGCGGAAACGTTCTTTTGTATGGGCAGCTATCAGCTACTAAGTTTGTAGAGAACGGCGATCAATTTGTTATTTCAGCAGGTGATTTAGACATTACTTTTGCTTAATTTTTTATAAGGAGCAGAGGCAATGGCTTTAGTACTTAAAGATAGAGTAAAAGAGACTTGCACCGGAACAAGTGGCGACATGGCACTTACTGGCGCAGTGTCTGGCTATGTAGCCTTCGATGCAGATGCAACCTTTGACGGCAACACAACGTACTATGCTTTAGAAGATGCAGATGGCACAAAGTGGGAAGTTGGCTTGGGCACACTCAGTGCAGACTCCACAACTCTTACCAGAACTACAATTCTTGCAACTCAAGCTAGTTTCACAGATACCACCAGACAAACATTTAGTAGTGGAACACACACAATCTATTGTGTTTATCCTGCAGGCAAATCTGTACATTTAGATGGTAGTGGCGTTTTATCTCATAGCATTGTTAATGCCGATATAAGTAATAGTGCAGCTATAGCTATAGCAAAACTTGCCTCTTCTAGTATAGGCGTTAGCGATGGGTCTAGCACTACTGAAATTAGCCTCGGTCAAGATATACAGTTTCGTGGAACTTCCAATGAAGTAGAAGTAGCCGAAGCTTCTGGAACGATCACTGTTGGTTTACCTAGTAGCATTACGGCGAATGTTACTGGAGACCTGACAGGCAATGCTGACACCGCTACAAATGCTACCAATGCTACTCACGTAGCTGTCGCAGACAACGAAAGTACTGACGAAAACAACCTTATAACTTTCATAGAAGATGCCAGTGCTACAGGAAATGTAGGATTGGAATCGGATGGCGACTTCCATTACAACCCATCGACAGGAACCGTCACAGCGACAATATTTAAGGGTAACATAGATGCGGTGGATGGAGACTTTGATGGTACGCTTGAGGCAGACGCCATCACAATAGGCGGGACAGCCCTGAACACCGTCATTGCCGGAGTGACCGTCGCTAATGCAACTAACGCAGTTACTGCTACAAATGCCAATCATGTAGCTGTTGCGGATAATGAGAGCACCGATGAGAACAATTTAATCCCATTCATAGAAGATGCTAGCGCGACAGGAAACGTAGGTCTGGAATCGGATGGCGATTTTCACTACAACCCATCTAGTGGAACTATTACGGCGACAATATTTAAAGGCAACATAGATGCAGTTGACGGTGATTTTGATGGTACACTCGAAGCAGACGCTATTACCGTAGGAGGTGTCGCCCTCAATACAGTTATAGCGGGAGTTACTGTCACCAACGCTACCAATGCTGTCACCGCCACAAACGCCAACCATGTAGCTGTTGCAGATAACGAGAGCACCGACGAGAATAACCTCATAACATTTATCGAAGATGCGAGTGCTACAGGCAACGTAGGGTTGGAATCAGACGGTGATTTTCACTACAATCCATCTACTGGAACTGTCACAGCAACGATATTCAAAGGCAATATAGACGCTGTAGACGGCGACTTTGATGGAACGCTAGAGGCTGACGCAATTACTATCGGTGGAACTGCATTGAATACAGTTATCGCCGGAGTAACCGTTGCAAACGCAACTAATGCGGTTACTGCCACAAATGCTAATCATGTGGCTGTTGCAGACAATGAGAGCACAGATGAAAACAATTTGATTCCATTTATTGAGGACGCCAGTGCCACGGGCAATGTAGGTTTAGAGTCAGATGGAGACTTTCACTACAATCCTTCTAGCGGTACAGTTACCGCAACCATATTCAAAGGAAATATAGATGCAGTTGACGGGGACTTTGATGGAACACTTGAAGCAGATGCCATTACGATTGGTGGAACTGCGCTAGACACACATATTGCTGGGGTCACAGTTACTAATGCTACAAACGCTGTTAACGCTACTCATATTAATGTAGCTGATAACGAGAGTACGGACGAAAACAATCTCATAACCTTCATTGAGGATGCTAGCGCTACAGGAAATGTGGGTTTGGAATCTGACGGTGACTTCCACTATAATCCATCAACGGGGACAGTCACAGCTACTATTTTTAAAGGTAACATAGACGCTGTAGATGGTGACTTTGACGGCACTCTAGAGGCTGACGCAATCACGGTGGGAGGTACTGCTCTTAATACAGTTATCGCAGGAGTGACAGTTACCAACGCTACTAACGCAGCTCATGTTTCTGTGGCTGATAATGAGAGTACAGATGAAAATAACCTCATACCCTTCATCGAGGACGCTAGCGCTACGGGCAATGTTGGATT
Source organism: Chalinula nematifera (assembly GCA_036873525.1). Taxonomy (NCBI): domain Eukaryota; kingdom Metazoa; phylum Porifera; class Demospongiae; order Haplosclerida; family Chalinidae; genus Chalinula; species Chalinula nematifera. The sequence continues at coordinate 17,198 of JAYJLX010099668.1, forward strand.
AGAATCTGACGGAGATTTCCATTATAACCCTTCTAGTGGCACAGTTACTGCCACTATATTTAAGGGTAATATAGACGCGGTAGACGGAGATTTTGACGGGACTTTAGAAGCGGATGCAATTACAATAGGCGGAACCGCACTAGATACACATATCGCTGGAGTCACTGTTACCAATTCAACCAATGCAGTTAATGCCACTCATGTTTCCGTGGCCGATAATGAAAGCACCGACGAAAACAACCTGATAACATTTATAGAAGACGCTAGCGCTACGGGTAATGTTGGTCTAGAATCTGATGGGGATTTCCATTATAACCCAAGTACTGGTACGGTTACTGCTACGATTTTTAAAGGTAATATAGATGCCGTAGATGGAGATTTCGACGGGACTTTAGAAGCCGACGCTATTACGATTGGTGGAACAGCATTAAACACGGTTATTGCAGGAGTAACGGTAACTAACGCTACCAATGCAGTTACGGCAACAAACGCTAATCATGTCGCAGTTGCGGATAACGAAAGCACAGACGAGAATAATCTGATACCATTCATTGAAGATGCGAGTGCCACTGGTAACGTTGGCCTAGAGTCTGATGGAGATTTTCATTACAATCCGTCTAGTGGCACAATAACAGCCACGATCTTCAAGGGTAACATTGATGCTGTAGATGGAGACTTTGACGGAACCCTAGAAGCAGATGCAATCACAATAGGCGGTACAGCGATAGGTTCTATCTACTCAGCTATTGCAGGTAGCTCTAGTATTGTCACCACTGGAGCTTTGGACTCTGGTTCTATTACTTCTGGGTTTGGAAATATTGACAATGGTAGTAGTAGTATTGCTTGTGGGTCTCTTGATGTATCCGATGGAAACATAACAAATGCTGGAGACATAGATTGTGACAGTATTAGTGTGGCAGATGCTGCAAACGGCTTGAACATTGACGTATCTGGGGCAAATAACGGAACTGCTAAGATTACCCTTAAAGATAACGTTGCTACCGCTTTAGATGTTACTGAGGCTAGCAACTCTTACATGAAGTTTACAACCACAGACAATGCCAGTAGAATTGTAACTAACGTCGGTGTTGTAGGAAACACAACTGCACTTACTAGTCAGTCTGGTAGTGTTGTTATTAATGCTGCTTTGGGTAACTATTTTACTGTAGCCACAAGTGGAAATATAACAGGTTTAGATATACAAAACGCCGTAGTGGGTCAAAAAATATTAATTAGATTTGCATGGGGAGGAGACCATTCTCTTGCTTTTACAGATACAGTAATATGGCCCGGAGGAACAGCGCCCGGAACTACAGCAAGTGGCGTGGATATGATTGGATTTATATGCACAACTGCTTCATCTGCGTTTGATGGATTTATAGTTGGTGAAGATATTAAGAGTTCATAAGGGTGATACATGGCAACAACTACAGTAAGTGTTGGATCAAATCAAAGTATAGCTACCGTTACGCCGAGTTCAGCTAGCGGTAGTAATCCATATACAGTAGCGTTTGGATCTAGTCCGGGATCTAATGCCGCCGTAGGAGACATCGTTACTATGGATGATTCTGCCAACACAGGGACAACATTTATTTATCTTTTAACTGGTATATCTGGAAGTGATTACACTCTGAAATATTGCTCTGGTGGAACTGGAGCTGCTTCACCCACTAGTATCACAGATGAATATGGTGATCAGCAGGATGCGGTATTCAAAAGAGCCTTTTCTACAATTACTTTGTTTGAGGCTATGGTTGATGACTCAAGCCCTTCTTATTGGGGAAGTAGTGACGATGTTGTTGGCGAGCTGCATTCAGACTCTACCTTCACAGACGCAACTGTAACATTTGACAGCAAGCAAAGTTTATCTTCTGTAAAATTAACTGTTAATTCTGACGATAGGCATGACGGTACAGCAGAAAGTGGAGCTTTACTAAAGCCCACATCTGGTTCTGGCCACAACGTAGGTATCATCAAAATAGGAATAGACGATTTTACCATTGAATGGCTAGATATCAGTGCGGATAGCCTAGACTCTACAAACACTAATAAGTTTATAAACATTTCTACAGGAGCAGGAGATTGCACCATAAGAAATATGCTTATGCATGATAAAGGTGGCAATCCCGGTAGTACTGGCCCAACGTGTATCGCTAGCGGATTGTCTTTGGCTACTTCAAACAATTGGTATTTTCTCAATAATATTATTTACAGCCTAATAGAGACTAGCAATGATAGTGTATCAGCGATAAATATAAGAAAATTTAAAGGTAATCTTTATATCTATAATAATACGATATATAAGCTAACATCCCAAGGAGGAAGTAAAGACGCTGTTGGGATGAGATTTGGAGATGAGACTCATGTTGTTGCAAATATAAAAAATAATATAGTTGCAGGTTTAACTGAGGGCGATATAGCCGCCGCTTATTGGATGGATGAGGTTCCAAACTCGAACAGAGTATTAAACTCTGCTACCAACCTTTCAGATGATACTACCGATGCGGTAAAGGATGCTGAGGATTTTGATGTTAATAAAAATGACTCAACGGCATTGATAGGTAAAACATTGGCACAAATAGATTTTGTATCTACATCAGCAGGATCAGAAGATTTACATTTGGACACTTCCTCCGTGTGCCTAGAGGCTGGGACAGATTTAGGAACAACTGGCGGTGTCAATATAGATATAAACGGCGTTGACAGAGACGCCACTGGAGTTACTTGGGATATTGGAGCTCACCAAAAGAGTACAGCAGAAACGACAGGAAGTCCCGCATTTTTTCTATTCATGGATTAGGAGAGCCTTATGGAAGTTATAGTAAAAATAAATGATGGCCCAGTAGCCAGCTCTTACAAAGATGGTGATATCATTCAGGCTTTTACTTTGGATGAAATATATTATCATCACGCACAGCAGAAGTGTCATGTGAAAAATTTTGGTCTTGAAACCAACGGCTCTAGAACCCCTGATCCTCTGCTCATAAACTTCCTCGAAAGAACCAAGACATACAAGTTTGAGAGAATTAATTCAAACTATGTAAAAAGAACCAACCTCATAACTAGCGAGGAAACTATTCTTGGGAAGACTCCGAATGAAGACGGCGAAAGGATTAATCCTTATGAATATATAACAAGAAGACTAAAGAACAAAAACCATTTAATTTTTAGAGCTGCTAATGGATTTGCCTACTGGTACGGGAAGAGCAGAAGTGATGTAGATATTAATGCAGTCTGGAATGATATAGAAACATACAGTGATCACTTAAAGTCTGAACACAGTAGTTTTCCGTTTTCAGATATTGAAAAAAGATACTTTGCGGCTATAAATACTTCTGGCAGGAGTTATACTGGTGACTCATTTACTAGGGTCGAGCTTTCGGGAGACACTGTTCATACTCGACAAGAAATCGCTCTTGAAAGTCCTCCTGAAGAAATACCAGATGATTACGACCCAGTTGTTATAGCAAAAAGAAGGTGGTTTGTACCCTACTGGGATTTGACTACATCACTTGGTAACTCTGTAGATGACTTAAGAAATCCCAACAAGGAATGTGACTGTAGAAAAGAAATGGACGAAAGAGAGCACATTGATATATTAACTTTTGATAAAGTGACAGAAGGAATAGTAAGTATATAATCTTATTATTGTGTATATAGATTAGTTAACAACCCACAACATAAAGGAGAAGGCATATGAGTTTTTCAGGAGCTCCATTTTCGTCAACTCCCTTCTCTTCTAGTGGGAATGTAATAACTGCTGCTGCAACATTAACCGCCAGTGCCACATTAACCGCAGAGGGAACGTTACCAGCACAGACAATATCTGGAGCAGCTAGCCTGTCTGCAACTGGTGCCGTGTCCTCAGAAGCTAAAGTTACAAGGTTTGCTTCAGCAGCGGCATCATGCAGTGGCTCTTTAGCTGCTACTGGATTTGTAAAAAGAAACGCTTCAGCCTCACTTTCGGCGTCAGCTACATTATCAGCTTCAGCTAATGCTAAAAACTTTGCGTCAGCATCGCTTACAGCCTCTGGCTCCGTGTCGGCATCAGGCAGCGTTAAGAGATTTGCTTCTGCGTCACTATCGGCTAGTGCTTCCACATCTCAAACTGCAAAAGTGGACAGGTTTGCATCAGCATCACTTTCTGCCAGCGGAGCATGTTCTGCGTCTGGTAAAGTGTCCAAGCTCGCTGCCGCCTCTTTAACAGCTTCAGCTTCTTTGTCGGCATTAGGCGGGTTTGATATACAAGGAGCTGCTTCGTTAACCGCATCAGCTACACTTGATGCTACAGCAGAAATAAACCAATTACTAATAACCGAAGAATTTATTGTGTATATTAATACGTCTGATAGCTTTATTTGTAGTATAAATACAGACTTTGAGGAAACCGCCTCCATAAACACAGGCATGGAATTGGTTGCCTCTGTAGATACAAATAAGACTGTAGACGCTAGTATAGAAACATTTGCTACTTTCGAGGGTTAGATATGGCTAGTAATGAAATACATGTAGGTGATATTGGAACTACTCTCCAATTAACCTTTAAAGATGATGGATCTGTTGTAGATATCAGCTCCGCAAATAATATATATATTATACTACAGGGTCCCGATGACAATGCTTCACAAAAGACTGGAGCTTTAGTTACCGATGGAACTGACGGTAAAGCTAAGTATGTTACAGTATCAGGAGACATTGGTACTGCGGGAACATGGAAGATTCAAGGCAAAGTGGTATTTGCCTCCACGACTTATCACAGTGATGTTCATAATTTTACAGTATATAAAAACTTATCATAGGAATATTGTTAGATGGCAACAGTTGCAAAATCAATAGGGACAACAGGTAGAGACTACAGTACTATAACAGCTTGGGAAGCAGATCTTTCCAATGGCTCAGTTTATAGTTCTGGAGATACAGCTCAAGGCGTATGTTATGCTGATAGCGTATTCACTGAAAATGTAACTATTAGTGACGCCTCCGCTATTCCGACAAATATACAGCTCACCGCTGCGGATGGACAAAAGCATGACGGAACTGCAGGATCTGGAGTTGTAGTCAAGCCTTCTTCTACCAGCTCCTATATAATTAATGTGCAAGAACCAAATACAGATGTATCCTTTTTAGAATTAAACGGCAACGGCACAGGTAGGTATGGATTTTTCTGCACCACTAGCCTCACCGGGACTGTACTTAGAAATTGCATTATCCACAATATTAGATCAACATCAGATACAGGCGGTACGGTGTCTGTCATGAGAAATAGATCCGCCATGACATTTATGAATAACTTTGTCTTTAACTGTACTTCAGGTACTAACGGAAGTATGCGGGTTCATGACACGGAAGCTTCTGTAATCACCAAAATATATAATTGTACATACTATTACCTGCCAGTTGATGACGACGAAGAGGGCACAGCACGATTATTTTATCAAACACTTAGAACCAGTGGAGCGACTGCTCAAAATATCTTGGCTTATAGATATCATTTATTTTCTAATAATCCAATAATTACTGGTGCGTCAGCTGACTACTGGGGAGCCGCTGCCGGCTCAAACGGACTAGGTGACGTAACAAACTTAACCACAGAACCTTACGCAGATGCGTTTGTAGACACCTCAACAAGTGATCCTGACCTACACTTAAAATCAGGCACAGACCTTATAGGCGAAGGTGTTGATTTAGGCACTACTCCAACTAATGTTAACATAGATATAGACGGAGGAGATAGAGATGCAGCTGGAACAGCTTGGGACTTGGGCGCAGACCAGTTTAATCTAGCCCCAACTTCTGCATCAGCAAATGGCAAATACAGTAGTAGGTTTAACTTGTTTTTCTTTGGGGCTCAGGGTTTAGGATCGTTTTCAACAGTATAATTTTGTGTATATCTATATGTAACAACTTAGTATAAAGGAAAAATAAAATGGCGTGGACTACAGATTTAGTTCTCTTTGTCAGAACCCTCATAGGTGACCTTGATGGGTCTAAATATGCAGATTCTAGACTAGAGCAAATTATAGCAGTTGCCGCATACAAGGTATATGACCAAGCCGATTTTAGTTATACATATACAGTAGATATTGCAGCGAAAGACATATCACCAGACCCTGTTGACAATAAAGATACCGACTTCACAGTTCTTACTGCTTATCAGGCAGCTTGTATTATTGTAGGCAGCGAAGTTAAAACCGAAGCAGCAAATTCATTAAACCTTAGAGATGGACCTTCGATGATAGACCTTAGAGGTGTATCTGCAACACTAAACACTCTATATAACGACTTGTGCAACAAGTACGAAGACCTGCTAAATACATATAAAACAACTAACAGTCTACATGGCCAAGCTATTCTTGGTCCGTACAGTCCGGGTAGCGCTGTTGTTAATCGTTCGTTCCAATACAACTACGGGCGCTCAGGGTCCGCATTTGATTATTAATAAAGGAGATTTAAAATGGCTGTAGACGTAGCACAGAAAGCAAGAAACAGTGATGACCAGCCAAACGGTGGCGCTGGTATCGTCAGCATTGCTGGCGCTAAAGGATTGACAGCGGCAAACAAAGTTAGCTCAAACCACACTTTGTCTCCGCCAATATCCGCTTCACTAATAGACCAAAGTATAGATGTTATGTATAATCGTCTTAATCACAGATTTGACGACTACATGACGTATAGCACATAAGGAGTTTAAATATGGCAGGAGTATCAAGCTTTGCAACTGGTAGAAAGAGCAGCATCGGCACAACCGCCGTGCAGCTTACAACCACCTCAACTCATGCGTCTAGGGGCGTTCAGATTGTGGCAGATTCGACAAATTCGGTTAAAGTATATGTAGGGATTTCTACAGTTACGACCGATGCAGCAGATGCCACGGATGGATTTCCACTATCCGCTGGAGAGAGTGTAGTTATACCAGTTATCGACCCTTCTACAATTTACGTGAGAGCCGCTAGCGGAACCTCATCGAAAGTATTTTTTGTGACTGTTTAGTATCATGCCCATAGTAATACCAACAGGTGTTTTTAATGTATACAATGAGGCGGTGGAGCTTTTTGAGCGCACCGTCACATTAGTATATCCAGAAAAGAAAGAGTCTTGCCCAAATTGTTATTTAGATACGATGGGTACACGAACTCGTTCTGTAAGTGTATACAAGCCCGGCGGCCCATACCCGTTTGGCCGAGGTATGCCCTGTCCGTATTGCGCAGGTGCTGGATACAAGTCTTCGGAAACAGAAGAAGATATAGATGTGAGAATCTATTGGGAGCCAAGACAGTGGAGAGACATTGGCTTTGCTGTTAATTTAGCTGAAGGTGCGATACAGGTTATATCTAACATGACCCTTCTTCCGAAGTTAGACAACGCAAAGTACCTTATTCCAAAATCGTATGGCAATATATCAAATTATCACACCATGAAATTCACTAGGGCTAGCGTTGCTTATCCTCAAGGTTTTAAGCAAAACCCAGAAAAGTATGCTGTGACATTTTGGGAAAGGAATGGCTAATGTCTATATCCTTCAAGCTAATCGACTCAGTAGCGAATATCGAAAAAAAGATGCTGAGAGCTATAGTAGATGAGGCCAATAAAGGCTTTTTGAAATCTATTGTAAAAGCCAAAGAACCAATAAAGGTAATAGTCAGAAGCGCGCTAGAGGCTTCTCCAGAGATATCATCTTTAAATGGAGGTACGCTTAGGGCTGACTTTGGTATACCAATTGGCAAAGATGTTACGACTGCAATCGTCACCTCTGTTGCGGAGTCAATCACTTTCATGACTCAAAAATTCTCTTTAAAAGGCAGGAACATCAGTGGAGGAGTTACAATTGGAATACAGCCTACTAGCTTTGTAAACCTTTTAGGTCTTGGGAACACAGAGCTAGAAAAAGGAGGCTCAATACCTTGGCTCCAATGGCTGTTAACATCTGGTGACTCTATCATTATAGCCGATTTTGGTATTGATTATGGTCCGAAGGGTAGAAGTGGAATGGGAAGCATGACAGTAAAACAGCGACCATTTAAGGTTGACAGCTCATTTTCAGGTACTGCTACCGACAACTTTATAACCAGAGCCTTGGCGCCAAAAGCTGCACAGATAGAGAAAGCTATCATAAGGAGTCTATCATAATGCCCGATGAACAATATAAGTCATTAAGAGGTATTGAGAATACGCAAGATGCAACTCTTTCTAATCAACTCCTCGAAAACTTCATAACTTTTTATGACTGGGGTTTTACAAACGCTGGCGCTTTCTACAATATAGAAATTCCTCAGTCTGGTATATATGGAGGCAATCTGCATAAGCTCAGACCTGTAGATGATCCTAATTATACTGATGGTCAGGTCTGGGAAGGCTATAGAAGTAATTGGGTTTGGGAGACAGGCGTATCAAACCCAGAACAACCAATTAGAATTTCCGGTGTTTTTATTGGAGGTACATTTAGAGCCACCGGCAATATACAACAGCCATATCATATAAATTACCCAGATGGGCGAGTTGTACTTGATACCGCTGTAGCTACCAACACAGAAGTTAAACTAGAGTATGCCCATAAGTGGGTGAGCGTTATTCCTGCTGAGGGTGTGCCTTGGTTTAGGGAAATACAGCAAGGATCTTTCCGTGCTGATAATTCTACATTCACACAGTTCGGCTCCGGTGATTGGGCCCAATTGGGGCAAACAAGAATCCAGCTTCCTACTGTTGCTGTAGAAGTTGTTCCAAATACTAATTTTACAGGCAGACAATTAGGCGGTGGACAAAATACATATAGCGATGTTTTATTCTATGTCGTTGCAGAAAACCACTGGGAGTGCAATAACCTCATAGACCAAATAGCTTATCAAAACGACAGGAGTATATGGCTGTTCGACACAAATAAGATTGCTATTTCTGGAGTATACCCTTTTAACTATAGGGGAGAATTAAACGAAAATGCTTTGCCTAGCGGTCTTTACCCTCAGTTAGTAGATGATGCACCGAACCCTTCTGACGCATCCTATAACTTTAGGTATAAAAAGTGTTTCATACACAACAGTAAGGGGCAAGGAATCACACAAATAGCGCCCAATCTATACATGGGAACAGTTCGATGTTCCACTGAAGTTGAGGTAATATAAGCGCTTTTTTTCTTTTTTTGTGTATATAGTAGTAACCAAGCCAGAGGTGGATAGTATACATATATGTGTTAATCAAATAGGAGATTATTATGCCTAATAATAGAATATTCTATGCTTGCCAAGCGGTATTTATTGGTAAGACAGGCCACACTCCAGCAGCCCCAGCTTCCGCTGGACGCTTCATGCAGGGTGTGCAATCTGTCGGTATTACCAGTAACTTCACGCTAGATCAAGCTTTTGAGTTGGGTCAGATTGAGATCTACGAAAACTCAGAAGAAGTTGCAGACATCGAAGTTACTCTAGAAAAGTCACTTGATGGTAAGCCTCTTCTCTATGGTCAGGCTTGTGGTGACTCAATCAAAACGAATATGGTTGCTGCAGGTAAAAACAGATCAGACGTTTATCTCGGCGTTTATGCAGACACAGTTAGTAGCACGAGTGGTGAATCAGTTGGTGCCGTTGTACAATGCTCAGGTATGTACATCAGCTCTGTTTCTTACACTTATCCTACCGATGGAGCTGCTACAGAATCTATAACGCTTGTTGGTAACGATAAATTCTGGTCAGACAACGTTGCTGGAGTTGTTCCTAATCCAGACACTAGCTATGGCGCAAGCCCAACTACCGGCTTAACTGGTAGTGATGCTTCAACGGGCGCTAGTAACGGTTCCTCTACCAATGGTAGTGGTCTTGTTAGACGCCAACACGTTGATATTGCTAATTCTACGATTCCTGCAGAAATCAGTGCTCCAATGGGTACTAGCGGAACAGGCAAGAGTAAAGGGATGCACATTAGTAGTATCTCAGTTAGCGCCGACTTCGGTCGTGAAAGTATCTTAGAACTGGGTGCATTTGGGCCTTATCACAGATACGCTGGTTACCCAATCGAAGTTACTTCTGAATTTGAAGTTACTGCTATGAGTGGTGACTTGGTTAATGTTTCTGGTACTGCTGAAAACCTAAGTGACCGCACAATCATTATTAAAGATGATTCCGGTATGGTTATCAATCTTGGTACTAAGAATAAGCTAAGTTCTGTTTCTTACTCCGGTGGTGACACTGGTGGTGGAAACGCTACTTGCACTTACTCCTACTCTACTTTCAATGACTTGAAAGTTGATGGTGGCGGTGCTTATTATACTAGCGGTAGCTAATTCGTTAGTGTCGCACGATAGTCGTCTACATATAATAAAGTAGGAAAAAGACGACAATCAGTTGGTTGGATTTTAGGAAGGTAAGATGTCAATAGATATCGAAAAAAACTTATATAGAATAATACAAGGTCGCTTGCGCTACAAGGTGCGAGACGGCCTTGTTTTATATATACATGAGCCTACACCTGAGCTTATTTATGAATCACATGAAATATATGATGATGTCTACAACGAATGTTATTGGAAAGGTGTCTACGTCGAAGAAGAAATAATTCCGATACTTTTAGAGAACGACTATTGGTCTCCGCATGACGATAGGGAGGCTGAAAGATTACAGCAAGAAATAGATAGCAAAAAAATACAGGCTTTTCAAAATTTTGTAAAAAAGAAAGTGCTTAACAGCATAAAAATACAGATATATAATTTAGAGAATAAGTGGAGAGAAGTCTCTCTAAAGAGGTCTTCACTGGATCATGTAACATGTGCAGGATGCGCAGAGCTCGCTCGTAATTACTGGCTTATAAGTAAGACGACATATAGAGGTGATGAGCTTTATGACTGGTCAGAGTCTAGCGTCACAGATGCCGCAAACTTTAAGGCTAAAAACACAATATCGGAGACAGTCTTTAGGCAAGTTGCACGCTCTGAGCTATGGAGAGGGATGTGGTCTTCAGGTAAGGGTACAAATATATTTGGTGTGCCATTCTCTAGAATAACAAAACAACAAGCTAGGCTTTGCATGTATGCTAAGATGTATGATAATGTCCATGAAAGCCCAGAAGCCCCGTCAGATAAATTAATAGAAGACGACATATGTCTTGATGGATGGTTTATACATCAACGTAAAAAACATGAAAACCAAAAGAAGGCCAACCAAGTGGATGGCATGATAGGCAATGAAAAGATTAGAAACGCTGGCGAAGTCTTTGTCATGGCTCAGGATAAACAGGACGCCGGCGAAATATATGATTTAAATGATGGCTTTGCCAGAGGAACCATCAGACAGAGGGAGGCGCAATTGAAGCAAAATGAGGGCCAAATTAAATTTACTGAATTGGCCGATGTCAAACAAGACATAGAAATTCAGAGGACTCAACAAATGAAAGACCATTATAAAGGAATGAGGTAAGATGAATGATTATAATAGCTTATTAAAGCAATCTCTCGACCTCAAAAAGAAAAGAGATGAGAGATACAAGGAAGTTTCAAAAGACCGACTTTTCCAAATAGCAAAGAAAAAGGTTCAAACAACTATGATTGGGGCTTTGGATACTATTGAAAAAAGTTTTGGCTTTTTATGGCAGACAGAGGGAGAACTAACACAAGAGCAAGTTCAACTGAAGTCTATTTTTGAAAATGCTCGATCTGAGATTTTGGATCGTGGCAACGCGCAGATAAGAAATCTTGAAGCAGAAATATCGCACTACGATGTTTCTTGGAAAAGATATACTGTAAATTTACCTATTAAAGAAGAAAAGGAGAATGAAGATGGCTGATAAAAAGGACTTAATTGAAGTAAACGCTAAAGATACAAATGAGAATGACGTTACGGTTTGGGTCAAACGGCCCTCAACTAAAGAATACAAAGATTCTCAGATTGAATACAATAGAGCTTTTCGTGAGGCTTTAGAGGGTGGAGCCATCCTTAAAAAGAAACTTGGAGAATATATGAGATCTCAGGGTTTGTGGGATGATGCTAAAGACTCTGAAGAAAAGAAGCTTTTGGCTGAAATCGGGAAGCAAGAAGACAAGCTAAAGAAGGGTGGTATCTCACTCAATAAAGCTAAAGAAATTGCTTTGGGCTTGAGAAAGACCAGAGCTAAGTTCAGAAACTTAATTGCAGAAAGAACTATGCTTGACTCAAACACCGTAGAAGGACAGGCTGATAATGCTAGGTTTAATGCTTTGGTAACACTATGTGTACTCAAAGAAGATAAGCGTACCCCAGTCTGGGAAAGCCTAAAAGATTACGATGATGATGGAGATCAACCTTGGGCGGCTGCAGCAGCTGGAGAGTTAGCCTCTTTGATTTATGAAATTGATCCTAACTACGACAATAGTCTTGAAGAGAACAAATTCCTAAAAGCCTATAACTTTGCCAATAAAGAAAATCAATTAGTAAACGAAGATGGACATCGAATTTTCGTAGATGAAGAAGATGGTCATGAATACTTGATTGATGAGAACTTTAGGTTTGTTGCTTATAGAACAGATGAGGGATATAAGAACCAAGACGCTGAAGATCGTTATTTTGTCAACAAAGAAGGCAAAGAAGTTACAGAAGAAGGCGAACTTGTTGAAGACGACTTCTCCCCATTCTTAGACGACTCTGGCAAACCTGTTCCAGTTCCAGAAGACGAGACAGAAGAAACCGCAGAAGAAACTACGGAAGAAACTGCAGAAGTTGAGGAAAATACACCAAAAAAACGTGGAAGACCTAAAAAGACAGAGGAAGTTTCATAATTTTGTGTATATAAGTTTGGACAGTCTTACAGGGGTAGTTATGAATACTAAAGTATTGATGCTACCCCTTTTTTGTTAACCGCACGAGAGAGATTAAAATGTCAAGATTTGTACTAACTGCTCAGCTACAGCTACAAGCTCCTAGAAATACTAGGCAGGTTGTCAATCAAATGCAGCAGCAGCTTCAAAATGTAAATGTACAAATTAATCCCGTAATAAACAATCAAGCTCTTTCAAATGCTAATGCTCAACTCACAAAAGTCTCAGCTTCCGCACAAAGCGTAAGTAAAAATTTGAGAGGAGCTTCAAGATCCGCAGAAAGCTTTGGCTCTGCTCTTGGTGCTGCAGCTAGAAGATTTGCTTCGATTACTCTCGCTACCGGATTCTTCTTAGGTATTACTCGCGCAATGGGATCTGCTGTAGGCAGAGCTGTTGAGTTTGAGAAAGAAATGCTTAAGATTTCTCAGGTTACTGGCAAAAGCGTTCGCGGACTGCAAGCCTTAAGTAATGAGGTTACTAATCTAGCTACTACTTTTGGGGTTAGTTCTGAGGAAATATTAGGCGCAGCTAGAACACTTTCACAAGCCGGTTTAGCCGCTGATCAAGTTACAAAATCTCTAAGAATATTAGCTCAGACAGATTTAGCCGCTACCTTTGATAATATCGCTGATACAACAGAAGGTGCAGTTGCTTTAATCAATCAGTTTAGAAAAGAAGTTCGCGCAGCGGGCAGTGAGGCTAAGTTTTTAGAAAACGCCTTAGACGCAATTAATGCCGTATCTAAGAACTTCGCTGTTGAATCTGCTGACCTTATATCTGTTGTTCGTAGAACTGGTGGTGTATTTGAAGCCGCAGGCGGTAAGCTAAATGAATTGATTGCATTGTTTACGTCTGTTAGATCTACAACTCGTGAAAGCGCAGACACAATCGCTACTGGTTTTAGAACTATCTTTACTCGTATTCAGAGAACAGAGACAATAGACTCTCTTAAAGAATTAGGCATTGTGCTGCAGGACTCTGCCGGTAAATTTGTTGGGCCCCTAGAAGCGATTAAACGGCTATCAGCTGGGCTATCTGGATTAGATCCGAGAGACTTTAGATTTAATGAAATTGTTGAACAGCTTGGTGGTTTTAGGCAGATTGGTAAAGTTATTCCTCTTATCAAACAATATAGTACATCCGTTGAAGCTTTGGCTGTGGCTAATAATTCTATGGGTTCTACTGCAACGGACGCCGCTACTGCTCAACAGGGTCTTGGAAACCAGTTTTCACAACTTAAAGAAAAGTTTGACGCTACAGTTCGTAGTATAGCAGACGGCGATACCTTCAGAAGTTTGGCGGAAGGTGCGATTAGATTAGCTGAGTCTGTACTTAAAATTGTCGATGCTTTGGAACCGTTGATGCCTATGTTGACAGCTCTAGCCGCATTTAAGCTTGGACAGATAGCAGTTCCTGCTTTCGGTAGATTTGCCGGAATTGGAGGAAAGAACCAAGGCGGAAGGATACATGGTTTTAACAGGGGCGGTTATGTTCCCGGCACAGGAAATAGAGATACCGTTCCTGCTATGCTTACGCCCGGTGAGTTTGTAATTAGAAAGTCTTCTGTAAATAAAATTGGCGCAAGTAGACTAGCTGAAATGAATGGTTATGCCAACGGTACAACGGGCACAGGGGCTCCAAGAGGAGGTAGTCCAGTTAACGTCAATCCAACTTTACAGGCATCACTAACAGCCTCAGATAGAGCTGCAATGGGTTTAGTTCAGGGTGAAGCTCAACCCCTTGTTACTTTCACTCCGAGAAGAGGAGTCGGATCGGCAATTGGTTTGGTCGCAGAACAAGGTGCCGATAAACAACTAAAATCTATGGGCGGAGCGGAGAGAGAATTAACCAATCCGAAGATTATATCAATGATTCATAAGAGAAGAATTGCCGAAGAAAGAGTTCCCGAGGGTACTCCTCCTCCAGTAAGTATGGATGCCAAAATTGGTAGAGGTGTGTATGATGTTTTTGCTCCAAGTATGGATGATGTCAGGGGTGGTATGCAGTCTTTAGTGGATAGTGGCGTGCGTGATGGTTTGGGTTTTGCGTTGAAATCAGCTATAGGCAAGATAGAATCTGCTGGAGCACTAGATATACCTCCCGCTATGCAAACAAACGAAAAGTTGATTAATAAATGGGCTCAGCCCTTACGTAACGATAAACAGATAGTCAGCACTATGTCAGGTTATTTATTTGAAGGTGTGTTAGGCGCACTTGTAGGTTCAAGCCATACTGGTGGAGGTGGTGCCTTTGATCTCCCCGCAGGCATTTTCGGAACTGTATTGCCAAAAGTCCAGAGAATTTTTGGCAAGAACGTAAGGGGCAGTAAAGCCGAATTAAAAAGGTCTAGAAAACAACTTACTGGCGCTGACGGTATACCAAAAAAAGTCTTTAACGACTTGAATGCTATGGGATACACGTCTCAAAGTGGAGTAAAATTAACTGGATATAACAAAGGTGGTTCGGTAGACACTGTACCCGCAATGCTAACTCCCGGTGAGTATGTAATAAATAAAAAAGCCGCCCAATCTATAGGCTATGGCAACTTAAACAAAATGAACAAACAAGGAGTTGCCCACTTTAATACTGGAGGGCCAGTTCAACATTTTGCTTTTGGAGGAGGTCCTACCAGTCCAAATCCTCTCGGCGCAGCCATGAGTGGTGGAGGCGGAGACCCGATGGCTGGAGTCGGTCAGGCTGCAAAGAACTTGGTCGCGTCGATTAACACCCTTAACAACAGTATCACTGCCGCAGTAGACGATTTCGCCGTCCTCCAGACTCTAGATGATAAAATAATTACAGCTATACAGCCTTTTGCTACTGCCATAAATCAAACAGCTCAACAGATACCTACAGTTATTACTACAATGAAGCAGTCATTTGCGACAGCTTCTGAGGCTGTGGTTCAATCTACAGCAGCGTTCGCCCAAGGATTTTCAACCATTGATGACTTGATTAGAGAACAACTGTCAGCATCAACACAAAGAATTGTGCAAGGGGCAGCAGATTTTGCTACCGGACTAGCCACAATAGATGACACTTTAAGAACATCACTTTCTTCTGCCCTTACAACCCCTATGACCGCAGCAGCTAAGCAGTTAGAAACCGAGATGAAGGCATTTGGGACAGAACTCAAAACAAAAGCCAAGATATTTGACACATTAAAAGACGATGTAGAAACTTTAGCCAAGGCGCTTAAAACATATACTACAATGACTACTGAGTCGAGTGATGACTTGGGCTCACTCAAAGATGAAATTGGTAATCTGGCTCACACACTAATAATAGTAGCTCAAAGAATGTACGAGGCTAGCGATGACTTAGCTGCGCTTAAAAGTAATATTAGCCTACTTGGGACGGCTCTTAACACCACTGCAACTCAGCTAGTCGAAAATAGTGACGACCTTGACATCCTTAAAGGCCCAGCGACACAAATGGCTAGCAGTCTAAGTAAAGGGATGAGCGCGATCACACATTTTACAGGGTTCATGGGTAAACTAAATGCCGCTATCATACAAATGACCCAAAACATTCAGGCTGGAATCGCACCAATAAATATGACTAGTGCGGCTTTCGCAGATACGCCTCAAAAATTAACAGAGCTAGAAATGAAAATTGAGCAGCTTGAGCAACAGCTAGCTCAGGTTATTGCTGCCGCGCAGAAAGCGGGGATTAACTTACAAAATGTTGGTGTTACTCCAGTAACAGGAGGAGCCGCTGCAGGGGGCGCAGCTGCAGGCGGTGGTATGATGGCTGGCATGGGCAACAACCTCATGATGGCAGGTATGGCTGCCGGCATGTTAGCCCAAAGTCTAGATGGACTTTCTGATGGCACAAAACAGTTCATTATGGATTTGTCTATGATTGGCGGTATGCTGGGTATGCTTGCTATGAGTATGCACGGTTTGGTAGCGGCAGGGTTGGCTAGACTAACAGGCGAAGTTTTAAACACAGCCGCAGATACAGTAAATACGGCCTCTACAGTTGCAAATACTGCAGCGACTAATGGAAACACAGCGGCTAAATTACTGGAAACAAGAGCTGGAGCAGCTGCCGGCGGTATCTTAACCGGACTCACAATAGCGCTTACTTACACAATCATGAGGTCTAAAGCTTTAGGCGAGCAAGCTAAAGAACTAGGTAAAGAGTTTGAATCATCTATGAAAGACCTCAAAGAGTCTGGTGTTGGTGTAAGCCTAGAACAAGCTCAAGCTAAAATCGGCGCTGCCCTTCAGAAAGAAGCAGAAGCCCGTGAAAGTATGGTGGGCGGAATTATAGGCACTATTGCCGGTGTTGTCGCAGCCGTAGCATTTGTTGCTGCTGGCATCGCATCTGGCGGAACCTTATTCTTGGCCACAGCCGCGATTGTAGCTACCGCTGGTATTGCTGGAGCTGAAATGGCAGCAAGCTTTGCCACTGCTGCCGAGGCAACAGCTGGGGCAGCCGATCTGCTTGTAGCCAGCACGTATCATGCCTCTCAAGGTCTTGGTCAGCTCGCTGTTGCAACTAAACAAATGGAACTTGAGCAATTAGAAGGAATGGATTTGCTTAGGCGGCAAAGTGCGACATTTGAGAAATTCCACACATCTTCACTTAAGGCAACCGCTGCTTTCAATGCGTTTCAAAATCTTGATGCGGGTCTTAGTGGAGAGATGAGAGAAGATATGGATGCTTCTGATGTCTTTGAGGATGTCAGGGAGCAGGGCGTCGATGCCATGAAAGAGATGGCTCAGGCACTTTTCCAAGAAGCACAAAATCTAAGGAAGGGGATTAGCGGAGCTGTTGACGAAATGGCTAAGACTGGTGCCTCTGTTGACGAAATATTTGCTAATAAGGATATTGAACAGGGATTCCAAGATCTGGGTTCAGCGATAAATCAGGCATTAACAGTTCAGATGCTCATGACTGGGCAAATGAAAAATGAGGCAAAACAAAGAATGGGACTGGTTGGCGTCTTGGAAAGCGAAATGTCGAGAGCTCAGAGAGAACAACTTATTGATTTGGAGAGTCAGCTAATCAAGCAAAAGGCCAATAAAACAGCCAAAGACGGTGTTGAGGCAGATAAGAAAAGACACAGAGAAAGACTTGAGGCTGAAGCAAAAGAGAGGGCTTTAGCAGAGCAGAAGCTGAGGTCTGATATTGCCTTAGCTAGAGCATCTTTTGCAGCCGCTCAAGCGCTTGATTTATTTGCCGCAGAAATGTTGAATTTTGGCGGAGCGCTCGACATGGTAATGTTAGAGTTTGGAGCTTTGACGGGC
The DNA here is from genome assembly GCA_036873525.1 of Chalinula nematifera. Classification (NCBI taxonomy): domain Eukaryota; kingdom Metazoa; phylum Porifera; class Demospongiae; order Haplosclerida; family Chalinidae; genus Chalinula; species Chalinula nematifera. Next base: position 35,228 of record JAYJLX010099668.1, read on the forward strand.
AGCGTCAAACAATATAAGACACAAAACGATAAGCTAATTGGAAGCTTGGCGACCGGCACAATCACGCCCGAAGCCGAAGCAGCAGCCATGCAAACCGCAGACCAGTTTGGGGTTCAGGCTGAAACAGCAAAACTGTTAAACAACATAAAAGAGACAGAGCGAATAAGAAAAGTTCTAACAGAAAAAGGGCTGGAGGAGTTTGACAACAATCTAAATGAGACAGCCTCAAACCTTAAGATTGAAAAGTTTTTAACAGATAATAATATAGATCTTAGTGGCTTAGATGCAGATGTAAGAGCTGAAATACTTAAGTTCTTTGAAGACGGATTGCAGCCGGGCGAAATAGAAGAAATTATAGACATGGTTAATAGTGAAAACGAAAGCCAGATAAAAGTTCTTCAGGAATTAGCCAAGGCTCACAATCAATATCTTGGAGCTTTATTCAAGTTCGGGGATGCTGTAATAAAAGTAGAGAATGAAATGGTAAAGTCTTTCTCTAGGATAGTCGATGTCCAACTCAAAGGTGCAGAAAGAATAGCTCAAGCTCAAGGAAGAGACCTCACAAGAGCTGAAGTTGCCGGCGCAGCAGAAGCCAAAAGAAACGCACCATTACAGGCTGCAGGTTTAGTAGGAGGCGGCGTTCAGGCCACAGAAATACAACTACAAAGAAAAAGGCAGCGTCAGCAACAAATAGCAGCAGAAATAAAAATCAGAGCTGATAAAGGCCAGACTGAGGAAGTAATCAAACTTCAAAATGAGCAGAAAAAACTAAACAACCAGACTAAACTACTCAAAGACAACCTCAAGGCTTTGGCAGATCAGGCTGATCTAGCTGCTGCAGTGATGGGCGAGATAGAAAAAGAAAGAGGAAGAAGGGAGACGATTCAAGGTCTCATAAAAGAGTTTACCTTTGCTAGTAATGAAGGTAGACAAGAGATGGATAGGAACTTTATTGCTTTACAAAGAGTCTTAGCTACTGGTAATCTCAATGCAATTCCAGATGAAATGAGAGGTGCTGTTGGTGGGCTGCTTGATAGACTTAAAGATATAGAACTCCGTCCGGGAATGACTGGCGGAGATATATCCAAAAACTTGCAGGCTCAGATGGCTAACGCTTTAGCTATTAGAGCTCGTGGTTTCGGATTAAATCCACAAGAATTGAAAAAGATTTTTGAGTCAACGACAAAAGAAGACAAGTTGGTAAATGACTTAAGGGCGATAAATCAAGAAGAACAAGCCGCAGCACAGGCTCTTCATCAAGCAGAAGCAAATCAGATGCAGGATCTTATAGCTTCAATTCAGGGTTTGATTACTACATTGCAGAATGCACAGGCCGCCGCAGGCAATCAAGCTGGAAACGCTATGAATCCACCAAGACCTCCAGCAGGAGGGGCAGGAGGAGCAGGAGGAGGAGGAGCAGGAGGATTCGCTCCATTTGCTCTTGGTGGAGTAGTTTATGCCTCTGAAGGTCAGTCTATTTTTAAACCAAAAGGAACAGACACGGTTCCAGCGATGTTAACTCCGGGAGAGTTTGTAGTTAACAGAAAAGCCGCCCAAAATAATATGGGTGCTCTTACTGCGCTTAACAGTGGAAAAACTAAATATTTAGCGAAAGGAGGTCCTGTTACTTCGTTTTTGAACGCTGGAGGAATTGAGCAGGCTGAAGTGTACACTGAGGCTATAGGTAGTTTAGGTAAAAAACTTGCAAGCAACGAGCAGGCGTTCAGAGATGCGGGTAAAAATATAGACGTAAGCAAAATAGACTTCAATGCCGGTGAGGTAGGCGGAGTTGGGGGAATCGCATTCTTAAAATTCGATTCAGGCATGGAATTCAGTGGCGGCTGGGATGATTATATTCCTAAATGGACAAAGAGCCCGTTTGCTATTGTTGATGGACAATTTACCAGAATTGGATTTGAGAGACAACCGCTTATAGATATGATAGATCAAATAACCGGCATTACTCGTGACACGTCTGAAATCTCAAAGCATGGCCAGCAGGGATCAGGGGATAGCTGGAATACCAGCGCTGTGCCGTCATGGAATGCGATGATAAGAGGGGGTCATCCGGTAGCGAACGTTAAAGATCATCTTCAACTTTCTAGCCTGATAAATGCCTATAGATTTTTCTATAACAAAGGATATACAGGCTATAAGGGTAATGTTGGATACGGTAATGATAAGAATACTCACATGTATGATTATGCTACAGGACCTCCCGGTTTTACTCGGGCGGCTACTTGGCTTCTCTCGAATCAATCAGAAGGAGAGAGTGGCGCCTTTACAAGTCGGTGGTTTAGCCAAACTTTAAGAGATGCCATAATTAACAAACCTCCATCCTCAAAAACGAACATTCCTAATCAGGATAGTTTTTTCGCGAATGGCCCTAGTCTAAGAAAACACCTTAAAAATTTAAGGAAATCACTATCTAGCTTTCGTACTAGCCACCCGGACTTTATGGTGAGAAATGGAAAACCCCTTTATACAGCACAAAAAAGCGGCGATCGCGTTTTGCCAGACTTTAGTAACTTAGGTCAAATTTGGGGTAGCCCTACTCAAACAACCTTTGATTATTTTGATCAGGGTCCGTTAATCTTAAAAGAGCTTGAGTCGATATTCTTCCCGTCTCTTCTTGAGGGAGCCGAAGACTTGAAGGACTTTGACATTGAAAAGAATCTTGTTAAAAACCTTACAGGCTCGTTATTGAAAAAATCTTTTGGTAACTATGGAAAATTTGTTCAGGATTCGATCTTTAAAAACAAGCTATTTACAGATAATCTTCCCAAATTTTATAGAGACCCGGAAAAGTTTGTTGATGAAAATAAGGCTATAATGAATCAAATGCAGGCAGCTCTTGAGGCATCTAGATGGAACGCATGGCCCGGAGAACAAGAAAAAGCTTTCATCCAAAGTCTGCCTAATACCCTTAAAGATCCAGCGCAGCTATTTGATAACAAATGGAAAGTAGGCTGGAACGAGAAAGAGTTGCTAGAACTGTATGGCAACCAATTAGGATATATACCTTGGAATATAGAGGGTTCTCAGATCATACCCACAAAGTTGATAGACGACATTCTTGGCGAGAACGGACTTTTATCCGACGGTCTTGGAAGAGCCTTTGTGAAGGCGAGCAACACGATAAACCATATTACCGGCAGCCTTGATCAAGCAAAGGCGTTGGGTACTGCTCAAGGTTTCACAACACTACTGGAAGCGTTAGAAGGTCCAAAGGCACCTGACGGAATAGGCAACGCTCTGCTTGGAGACATACAAAATAAAATAAAGAATGAAAAAGAGGACGAAAAGGCTGAAGCTGCGGCTCAGGAAGCCGGACTACAAGCTGCGTTACGTAGAAACTTTAATGTTTTCTATGGGACTCCTGAAGCTAAAGCTCAAGCTTTGCTTACTAATTTAGGAGAGGCTCCGGGGGTTGATGGCGCTCCATTTATAAGATGGGCTGTCCCAAAAGGTAATCCCCTGAAAGGTCAAGATGGAGTCTTTGATCCTCGCATTAAGAGACACAGAAAAGTTATGTGGGTATCAGATGTAAAAAGAGATGCAGACAGCTTTGACGCTTTATTCCCGTACTTAAGAGATCTTGGAAACACTGTTCTTGCTATGGGGGCTGCGGGACACGTCTTGGCCGCTGGTAACGATGGCTCATTATCTTTCAATCAACTGAGTTTACAAGGAAAGCTCCCAGTAAAAGACGCCGAGGGCAAAGTTACCGAAGAGGGTATGTTGACGATGAATGACAAGGCTAAAAGTCAAATGGCCGAGTGGTCAAACACGCCATACCCCAAATGGGAAGAAATAGGCGGTAGGGACTACGAAATGCTACTAGGCTTGTTTTGGAATTTCAAGAAGCTGGACACAGGCTTGAAAACCATGCAAAACAGCACCCGCAATGCTATTGTACAGGCGGATAGAGCTAACGAGAGCCGACCTTGGTCAAATTGGTTCCAGAATAATGGAGGAATTCCAAAATGGTTAGAAGTCGCACTTCCCCAAGTAGACGCTGGCGGTAATGTTGTTCCCCTTAACGTAAACCCACAGGGTTTTGCTGTTGGTGGTCCGGTTGGCGTGAGCTTCAAACCTAAAGGTACAGACACAGTTCCCGCAATGCTTACACCGGGCGAGTTTGTCATGCGTAAATCCGCCGTAGATAAATATGGAGTAGGCTTTATGTCTGCCATTAATGGTGGTGGTGTTGATAACACAGGACCTTACTTCTCTGCTGGTGGTCGTGCAGTATCTCAGTTTGGTGCTCCTATCGACAGAAGATTAGATACAGTTCTTAATACAGTAAAATCAAATTCAACAAATATAAAAGACGTAAAAGACGCTGTGTCAAAGATTACAAATAATACAGCGAATATTGCGGCAAAAACAACCAACAACGACCTGTTGGCGGACCAAGAAACAGCCAAAGCGATACTTCGTCAAGTACAATCTAATCGCTCAGGTATCGAAGAAAACAATGACGATATAAGCGATGTGGACGACACGGCAATTAGCATTTTAAATTCAATGCTTACTGGTGAGCAGGTTAAAAGACTAAAAAAACGCATCAAAGAAGCAATCCCAGTAATGAAAGATCTGTCACGGGATCTAGGTGCAGCACAAGGTGCATTGGGTCAGATCTTGTGGTTGGTGCAAGATCAAGATCTGGCTAGAGCATTTAACTTTGGTGAGCTAGCAAATCAAATTGCTGCTAACGCTTTTAATCCGGCAGCCTTCCTTGCTAAAGGTGGTTCTGTTCCGGGTGTTGGTAATCAAGATACCGTATCGGCAATGTTAACTCCCGGCGAATTTGTCATGAAAAAATCTGCCGTAGGCAAATACGGTAAATCATTTATGAGCGCAATAAACAGCGGAGCAATCCCTCAGATGTTTGCACTTGGAGGCGCTGTCATTCCACCTAAATTCTGGCAAACAAATACTGTTGGAAAGGCTGAAGATCCTAATAGAGTAAATGCGATTACTAGGATGTTGGGTTTTGGTAATAAAAGTCTGTTCGGCGGAGAGATGGCTCAAAAGTACATGCAAAATGTAAATGATCAAGGAAGAGGAGTTTGGAGACAATACGAAAAACCTTTTACATCAGACTTCTTCCCGACAGACTTTACTAATGTTAGCGATAGCAATTACGGTTCTTTGTATGTGCGAAATAAGATAGGCAATGATGGCGATGTAATGGCTTTCATGCTAAAAAGAATGGCTGACATTAGAGATATAAACTTTGGTCTGTATAGCGCCAACGTCCCACAATTTGGGGTAGATGGACCATATACTTTTGGTAATCCAGCTTGGGATAATCCTTTTGTCACTGGGAACGATCCGGTTGCATCAGTTACAACTGGACAATTTGCCAGCATGTGGATTCCTTTTGCTAAGAGAGGTTACCTTCCCGGTTATGATGGCTTTTTAGGATTAGGACCTGTTAAAGGAGGGGTAAATCGCAGGTTACTTAGCTATAGTCAAAACCTTAGAAGCCAAAATCAAAATTTTATTAAAAAAGCTTTGGAAACTGGAACATGGAATCCTATGGCCAATCCTACAGCCTTTAATATGCAGAGAGTTATTGCTGGGTACTCAAAGACTATGCCTGATAATCTTACAGGAGTTATTGAAAAAGTAGCTCAACAACAGGGCATACAGCTTGGTAAAATTGCCAACAATTCTTTCCCAGCGACAAGCTTCTTCGCTAAGGGCGGTATGGCTAGAGGGACTGATACAGTGCCAGCTATGTTAACTCCGGGCGAGTTTGTTATGAAAAAGTCTGCTGTGCAAAAATACGGACTAGGATTCATGCGCGCGATTAACGATAGCGGACCTTCAACCAGAGTCGGTAGAGGCGTTCAGTATAAACACGAAGGTGACGTTATGGGTGCTGGTGGTGGTATTGATTTCTCCGGTTTATCAAACAGCATTGGTGAGTTGGGAAGTCAGGTATCTACATCTTTATCTGCTTTTGAGTCAGCTTTTCTTGGATTCAGTAAGCTTTCTTCGCTGTTGAGTGATACAATAAATAGTATAGCCAATTTAAATATAACCCATACAGTAAATATTTCTGGAAGCTTAAGTATTCCGGGATTCTCGCAACAAGCTATCAACGATATAGTAAAGGTCATCTCGGATCAAATTGCAGATTCCACAGATGGAAAGGTCAAGCGAGCATTGAGCAGGTTCAAGAGAGATCAGGATAATAGAACATAATAAAATGGCAAATATTAAATCTACCACATCATTACACATACAGAATGATCAGACTGGCACGGAAGGTGTTTCCCAGAGGAATAATGCCGCTGAGCTGATTATGCAATCTGGTGGTGGAATAACTAACTTTACCAACTTTAATGATAAGACTAATTCTCTCAGCAATAATGGCCCTGTACCAGAAGCGTTTAAGAAATCGCCCTACTATAATAGTATTGACTCTGTGTTTGGGTATGGTGGGTATTATAGAAAAACAGACGGAAACGGGCTAGTAACCTACGAGACGGAAGAACACACAGGCTATAAAAAACAGCACTCATTTCAGGTAAGAACTGAAAGTTCCGCAGCTATACCAAGTGACGTAAGAATAGAAGATAATATCGCGCTTGTCTCCTACAGAAATCACTCCCAAGACATGTATCTTGCTAATGCAGATATGACAGAGGCTTACGTTGTAATCAGCATGTATGAAGTGACAGGACATGATCCTGTTGCTCCGACTTATTCATTAGCATCAGGTTTAATTTTCCCAGAGGTTGGAACTCAAGCTAGAAACGTGACTGAGTTTGATGGGCGACAGGAACGCGCAACTACATATTCAGACGGATCGAAGAGAAGGCTTGCGTTAGCAGCACCAACAAATGCCAGCAAAAGAGCTGGCTATAAATTTACCGTTGAGGATACTGCTTTTGCCACGCTCGCTGAGTTTTCTACTCCTGATTTGTATAATACTGAAGATGACTGGATATCTGGAACTAAGCAGCTTTCTTTTGATGGAGATTCAGATGGCGATCTTAGATTAATAGAAGCACGAAGCTGGGATATTTCTTACCCTTTTCATAAAGTGGGCGTGCATGCTTCCGAAGGTAGCGGTCTTTTCTTTAGCTATGTTAAAGGTGATAGCGATACAAAGAGAACGAGAGGGTATGTACATAACATACCCAACCCAGATAACATCCCGTCTGATACATTGGAGGCTTTGATTGGTGCTGGTAGCGGCACAGAGGTTTTAGGGACGTTAAGGACATGGGATGGCGATAGCAATCCTAGTACTACTTTTTACAAAGTCCCAGTTGGAATAAAAGCTGACTCTTTTTGGTATAAAAAGGGCGCCGTAAACAGATGCGGTAGAGTAGACGTATATGAAAGAAGAACAGGAACTTTATCTGCTGTTGACGGAAATAAAATCACAGTGACTGGACCTAGCGGTGACGGTACTTATGATACAGAAATGCTGAGTGACGGAGATAAAATCAAGATCACCTCTGGCCTCAAAGATGAGGCTGTGCAGGGTATACATCCTATTAATGGTATTAAGTATGTCAAGAGAACTGCTAGCGATACCCAGTACTTAATATACGATGATGAAAATCTTTCTGAGCCAACTGACACAGCTAACTTAAGAGATCTACCATCAATAACATGGACTTTTTATGAAGGTATACAAGCCCCAAATGGTTCGTGGAGATATAAAGACACCCTATTTTCTACTAATGGGTTGAATGGTAATGGCAATACGAGCACTTTAGCATATATACCAACAGGCGAAGCCCCAAAAAGATTAGCGGGAGATTATACAAACTTTGAAGGTCTAGAAATATTGCCAGAAGCTTACAGGTTTGGGCAGTCAATAGACATAATCAAAAAACCCGGAGCAGACTACTACTGGCTTGCCGTTGGAGAAATGGGCAATGCTTATTCTGCTAGTGCAGGTATAAGTTATCAGCAAGAACACCATCCAAGAGTCGATACGTTAGGTAGTGGAACTAGAGGCTCCTCTCTTATACCTAATTATGGATATCAGTTTGAGTTCCCCGAATACGAGCCATACGGTAGGGTTTGGCTATACAAAATACAGTTAACAAATAACTCTATATCTTCTATCAACACTCCAGAAGAAATAAATGCATCTACTACCAACCCGTATATCAACTCTCCGCTGTTCTTAGAAGAAGGAGATGTGGACTTCAAAGAATTTACAGACTACAGAAATCTATATTGGCACCGAGCTATGATTTCTAACTTTATAAGTAAAGGTAGGTTTGGAAAGTTATTTGAATACGATGACTCAATCTCTAACGGCAACTGGCATAGAATTCCAAATATTAAATCATCTTCAGGATTGCCACGAGGCGCAATTTCTAAAAACAGAGGTAAGCCTAGATCCTCTGCGGGGAGCAATTACTTAGATTTTCAAAGTGCCAATTTAAGCTATCTTGGAAAAGTAACCGACGTATCAGAGATATTTAAGAATAACTATTATGTCGAAAATGTCTTTCCTTTTTATAGATACAATAATGGGCCTTATGGGGATGGCATAAGGGAGTCATATCTTGAGTTTTGGGATAGGGTTCAAGACAGGGACGCGATGCAGTCTTCCACTGTTAGTCAAGACTGGCTCACGGACGGGTATCAGTTTGCTGATGGGTTTGGCCACAACCTCTGCTTGAAAATAGATGATGTAACAGGCGGCGACAAGCCTATAATAGCTATTTCTAACACGACGTTTCCATATTCGTCTACTGTTAGTAAATCCACAGACAACCAACTGTCTGAACTACAGAAAAAAGTAAACAAGCTCAAAAAGTTTGGCTATGAAGATTCTTTCACTCAAGACTTCATAGATAGGCACACTAAGAGCAATAATTTTATACGTAATTTCTGCCGAGCTTCTTCTGACAGTGTGGGCAGTAGATACGAAAAGGGTTCAATTTTTATATACAACCCAAACCAAACTTGCAATACCCAGTCAATAGATCATACAACTAGACTGCATGAAGATGTTGTTTCTGAGGCTTACTACTGCCTTCCAAATGATAGCGACAGCCCATTTAAAGATATGGTAAACTTTGCGGATTGGTATGGAAAAGCGCCGTCTATGTTCTTTAAAGATAATAAGCTTTTTGTTGGGACAGATCGGGGAGACATTAACGTCTATCAAGCAGCCGAGACAGTATCCACCGCTAACTACAAAGATAGCGATGCGTCCGAGGTAAAATTGCGTAGAAAAAAACTACTTCTTTCTAGATGGACTCTTGATGCCAATGACGAAGCAAGGCTTATTGAAAGTGGAGAAGTGGGTCAAACTCTAACGGATGCAGGCTATCAACATTTTAACGACTACGACAAAATAAATAACGATGAGTATGAGTTCGGAGAACACGAGTTTACTAAAACCGCTATAGGGTACAAGTATGCCATAGAAGGCTGGGTTTGGAAAGAAGAGGATCTTGATGACGAGGTAGTCTCATATCCTTATGCAGTTTCTTCTGATAGCCTAGAGGATTTAGATTCTTCCGAAGATGTAAAAAGATCAAAGTATTTAAAATACTCACTTATTAGATTAAACAGTCCTAGCGTTGTCGCTAGTCCTCTCATTTATCCCGTTAAAGACGATTCCGGTATTGAATTTTATAATCTTAGCAATCAGATACTGGGTGACGTTGAACAAGATGACGTTGACAACATCCTGTTAAGACAGCCGTTTGGCTATTCTTTTAGATATGATAGATCTATACTCGCCGCACACGGGACATCTTATTTTAATGAATTTAATGCCGCCTCAGAAAATTTGGCCCAGAGATTATATATATACGAGATAGAAGACAATGCTACAACATCTTTACTGCAGATAATCAGTCCAGCGTCCCAGAATGTAGCTGCCGGCATAAGCGCCAACCTATCGACGCCGCATCAGATAACCAGTTTTTCTGACGGCTCGATTTCGTTCTCAGAAGCACCAGACAGGTCTGTCACAGTTGCTTATCTCATGTCAGATATGTATGATGTAGTGGCAGGTAAAATTGTCCTTATGACACCCTATGAGACAGCGATATTTGCGGATACGGGCCTATCCAAAAATCCTGAATTTAGAGCTAATGAAAGCAAATCTTTTAGTCAGGCATATTTTTCGTTTAGTGAACTGTTTACTGATAAAAGCTTCAGCCTTAATCTAAATAATGTATATGGCTATAGCGACAATTTAATGGGTGTAGATTCGCCATTTTATCTTAACGATGGTGATGGCGGACCTGACCGGCATCTTGGGCTCTGTGCTTTCTACAATATAGAAAATACTAGTTCTGAAGATAATTCGAGAAGAAATGTCACAGGAGCTACAATCACTGTTGAGGTAAATCAAAATGCGACTCGAATTGGCGGCAATAATGTTACTGTAGATAGTGAAAGAGTCTTTCCAAAAGTTGCGTTCTATAAAGATGACCCTAGAAGCACAATAACACAAAAGGGCGACACGTCTGGAGGCGCCATAGTTTTTGGAAGCAATGAAGCATTTCCCGGTGACAGAACACCAGATCAGCAAACATTGTATCAAAACGGACTTCAAGACTCTGCTCATATAATCAAAGATGTAGATTTTGTCAGATCAAATGTATCAGCTGACGGATGGGTAGGCGAAGTTACCCTAACTGCTGAAGAACTTTCATCTTTAATCACCACCAAAAATTTAATAAAAGGCGCTTCCGATAGTAGGACTATTAGGAACAATGACGGGACTGGTAAGACAGATGGAACGTATGAATTCACTTTCGATGACGCAAACAATGGCTACACTTCTCCGCTAGGAGGCATAGAGTCTAGCCTTATTGTAGGATTGCTTTCACATAGCATAGTTGCGGAAAAAGACTCAGATGTATCCACTGAGGATCTGCAATCTGCTGGAGGCTGGTTTAGGTGGCCAAGAGTCGCAGGCAGTGAATCAATTCCAAATATGTATTATCCTCCTTACTGGAAAGGTGCTCCAGAGCACCTATTTGTAAACATATGCAGGATAAAGAGCATTGAAGTTTCTTATAAGGACTTTGACAAAGGAACCCTTAGAAGATTCCAGTGTAGGTCTTTTGAAAATAATACAGAAACTGAACCCGCAACCAATTCCTTTATTAGACTTGGAAGATCGAAAACACCAGCGTATTTTGATGAGGAAAATACTGTTCTTGACGGAACTAATAGCGACTCGATAGAGGCTATCACATTTATGGGAGGCCCTGCTGTTGAATCTGATTACACTATAGATAAAAGATTTGATTCGTTTAATATGCAAGACCCTCAATTTGTGAGTTTAGCAATCACAGCTACTCCTCAAGAGCTAAAAGAATTAAACTTGATGCTGCAAGGCCAACTCCCTACAACAGGCGCAATGTCTTTACATGCTAGTGGGGTTTCTCCGCTTACAAATACGATGCCACTAAGGTTAGGTGTTTCAGAAGAGTTTGGATTCTTTGGTCTGGCTATGCCTAACTCGTTTGAATTTGAGTGTGACGGTGTATCGTTATACACTCCAACAGCCTTTGGTGAGTCTGTTTCTTCAAATGCCAATCTTGTATTCCCCGGTGGTAGCGGCATTGAAAAAGGTATGGCCTTACACACCAATAGGCCAGCAGTTTCCTCGTCAATGAATTTAGGCATAGGACAGGCTGCGCCTTCTAGTGGAGATATGACGATTGCAATTTCTGGCGTGTTTGATGCATACAATACGATACCTTGTATTCAGGGTAATCTGTATATGAGCTCTACGTTCGCCTCTACGGTAGAAGAAACACTACATCTGGGAAGAGACACAGCTACCGCTGAGGAGACTCTATTTATGGGTTCTCCAGATCCAGTTTCTGGCGTCTTGGGTCTTAATATAAATACTGTCCCACTCAATAGCGGCTTGGATATATACACAAGAGGTAATTCTCCGCAAACCTTGACCGCACCATTACACATAGGTAAACAGGTTTCTGAGGCAGCAGCAACATTATTTATGATGCAACCTCATAGACTGCCCTTTGAAGATCCTCGTTCGCCCGCTGTATTTGAGGAAGGAGATTCGCTGCAGATACCAACGTTGTATGTTTCTGGCGCAGCAATACCTTCGGCTAATAGTTTAGATAATAACTATGAACATCAAAAGAAAATTATTGCACTAGACAGTCAATTTGATGTGACACCTAACGCAGAAGAAATAATTACTGCGACTGAATCTAATTCTATATCTAGAAACGCGCTTGATGAAGGATCGTCGGCTTATTATGGAGTAAGAAGACTTTCAAATGTTGGTAGCACGCTATCGGAATATACTGGCGTTTTAGGAAACTCATTCTATGAAAATGAACTTTCCAGAGAGTCTATTGGACATAACAGCAAGTTCTTAGCAATAGGAAATAACACTAACGACCTAGAAAGTGAGTCCAAGTTACAAATCTTTGATGTGGTTACTGATTCTTCTGTTAAGCTTTCGTATACCTATGATAAATTTGATGAAGACCTTACATCTTTGGGAATTATAACTAGCTCGGAAGGTGTGCAGTTATACTTTAAGGATGTAAAAATATCTGATCAAGACAAAATAGCGGTAGCAGCGAGAGTTCTTGTGGCCAATTCGGTTTTTTATGATATGATATTTGTGCTAGAAAATACAACCGCTTCAAGTACTTCTGTAGAGGTTAATGAGCTAGACGAATGTGCTATAGAGCCCGGAGATAGAATTTCATCTAAAGTTTCATCAGAAGTCAGATGGAAGATAACATCAGCCTTCAAGTCTGAACCTTGGGATAGTTCTACTAGCAAAAACACATCTATTCATAGATTCATGGGTAACTCACTGGCTTGGGATGGTGAGGATCTTTATTACGATAAGCAGTCAACAAGATTTGCCTCAGTCTACAAAAGAACGGAATCAGATTCTTATGCAACAGAGTCTAAACAGATTTCATCTTTAACCCTACCAGATATTACCGGATACAATACTAATGTAAACAATTTACCAGAAGCAACAAAGATAGGTTTCGGCTCTAAAATTATTGTAAGCGGAGATTTAGCGTTTGTTTCTTCTCCAATATTAGACCCGTACATATCCAACAATACTTTGTCTAGCGTTAATGCCGCTTCGCCAGATGGCGCCGTACACATATTCAAGTACAGCAGTAGTTGGAGTTATGTAGATTCCGTCTATAGTGGAGGCTATACATCTGCCAATATTTCTGGGAAGGATGATTGTGAGTATGACCCCAAATTGTTTGGATATGATATAGATTATGCGGATAATTACTTAACGGTTTCAGAGCCAATCTCTAATACTGTTTATCAGTTTAGTATTAGTTCGGATGGCAATCCAATCTTCCTAGACTCATATACTAACACTGACGATAAGTATGGAACATTCGTAAACGCACTATCGAGAAGCATTATAACCAACAGTAGCACCAGCCTAGAAGATGCCGTCTACTCGGAGTCGTTTGGGTTTACAGAAGCACAGATAAATAGTGAAGCAACTCAATATGTACCAGAGTCAGATACAATCAAGTCTGTGTCTCAAAAGCTATACTTGGCGAGAAAGGTCGATTTCTCAAATACTAGCGGTTTGATATTTGTTAGAGACTTTGATGTAAATTACGGAGCTGACAGTTCACTCAATATACAGAAAGTGTCTTTCGCCAAACTCCAAGACCTAAATGGAACCTTATTTATAGCAGGCCCACTTTCTTCCACTAGCGCGGCTACATTGATGGTTAGCCCATCTGGTGGAGCTAACGCAGATATGTCGTTACACATGCCTGTTGTTGGCAGACCTTCTGGAGTTATGACTTCTTTCCTCAAGGTTGCAGAACCAGCATCTGGCGCACCTACGTTACACATGCGAGGTCCAATCGCAAGAGGCAATCCTCTATATCTGAAATCTGAACTTACTGATGTTTCAGGTAACGCAGATGTCGTAGTGAAAGGGCCTACTGGAGCTACAGGTTCAGCCGATATCTATTTGGAACCGGCAGCGCCTGTTTCGGGTATACCGGATATGTTTATTCAGGGATCTGCTGTGGGTGTTAATGAAAACGTCGCAGTATTCGGTTTGCGTCTTGGCCAAGTTGATATACTAAATGCTTCCGGCACTCAAGAAATTATAATTGACGGAAACACAAACGCAGCTTATGCTAGTGGAGCGTCTCTGTATATGGGAGCAGGAGATTTTGGTCCATCTTCCGGTGTAATACCAATGAGAATGGAAGGCCCAAGCAAACTTACCGTAACGCACACTGCAGACTTGACAATCCAAACTGATCCACCTAGCGGAGTTCAAACTGGCGAATTAGGACTCTTTGCTCATAATAACCAGAGTGGCATTAGAACAAGGTTTAATGATGCTGCTGCTGCTCCACTACGTATTGGCTCAACAGCATTCGCATCAGGAATTTTGGGTGGAGATGCAGCTGCTGGCCTTGTTTTATATAGAAAAGGTATTAGCGGAGGGGACGAAATATTCTCAACTGGCTCGCTATATGTCACTAATATTATGGACTCAGCTAACGCAAATGTGTATATATCAGGGGCGAATGTAGTAACAGGGACATCAAATTTAGTTATTGGTTCTGGGCTAGGTAGACCGACAGCAGAACTTGATTTTAGCATAACTGGATATCCAAGCGGTTAAGGAGTTTTAAATGGCAATTACTTTTGAAACAGAAGGCGGAACTATAACCATTAGCGGTGGTTCAGATCCGTTTCCAGCCTATTCTATTTCTGCAGGGGAGAAACTAGAAACTGGCGATGGCACAATACTTGATGTCACTTATACTGTAAGTGTAACTGGTCAGGTCGTACTGACTGGTGACATAACTACTGATGGATTACGCCAACAGTCTCTTATGACTAAACAAAAGGGACTACTGGACAGTGCTGATACAGACTTTCCTCATGGTGTTTTAAGTATTATAGGCTATGATGGTACTACTATACAGTTCTCAGACGCTACACTCACAGCTGTTAGTACACCCGAAGTTGATGACGCCACGGCAGGTATGTTCTTTGGTGATTATTCTTTTGAATTTACTGCACGACGCACAGGCAAAATAGGTAGCGTTCTGTATTTGGCTAGTGCTGATGAGTCGTGGGACGTACAGGAAAACGGTGAAAGATATCTACAAAATACAAATATCTCAACTGACGACCCCGGAAAGACATATACAATAACTCATACAGTTTCCGCTACTGGCCTGCAAAAAAGAAGTGGTGGAAAAACCTTTGATAAATCAGCTTGGCAACAAGCGAAATCTTGGTGTGTAAGTAGGAGTGTTGACTCTCCAACTGGCGCGATATCAAAAGATGCTGCGGATAAGTCTGGTAAGTTCACTCAATTTTATCCTACCGGAATGGGCGAAAATAACTCGGAGGTCATGAATTTAACTAGTGGTTTTAGTTATTATAATAAAAGCCGCGTAGCAACAGTAGATATACATGCTGGTACTTATTCGCTTACGGAATTATGGTACGTCTCTAAGCAACCAGCCACACATGATGTAGAAGTTAGCTACGACGTAGATGGCGAGGGCTTGATAACCGTTACAGTCAGTGGCACCATACAGGGTCTCGATAGCGGTGAATTTGGTTCAGCCACTGAAAATAAATTATCAAATGCTGAGTCTGTGCTAGGTACTTGTTTGGATCAGTCTTATACTTTAGCTGAGTCTACATACAATACACTAAAAACCACAGGAAACGATGGCGAGGGCGAATCTGCCGCAAATGACTGTGAAGAAGATGAAGAGGACGAAAGTGTTCTAAGAAAGAAAGAACAGAGTCGAAGTGTATCAAAAAACAAAGTTACTGGGTCAATCACATACTCTGTGACCTATAATGATAAGGTGGAGTCTGAAGAGGCTAAAGAAGAAGGAGTGGTTGAGGAAACTATTAGTATCAGCGATGATAATGAAGATCACTCTAACAATACAGTCGCTATCATAGCCATCATAGGCAAAGCAGATGGTCCTATCTTCCAAGACATGGGAACCACTAATGAAAGAAAAAGAAGCATTAGTGTAGATTGGACAATGGATAAATGTAATAGGAAAACAAAACCTACGGTTAAAGCTACCGAGGCAGCTAACGCCTATAAGCCTACTGGAGCCTATCAGCAAAGCAAGACAGAAAGCTGGACTCCTGCAACAGGAAAATATACTTTAAATATAGATTGGGTTTATTAATATGGCAGAAGAACGAGGATTTAGATCAGGATGGTCTTCTTCTAAAGACAATGAAGAACAGCAGCAGGGAAATAGCGATTTAGCTGCGTCTAATTCTATTGTTGCGCAAAATCGAAGGCGAAGAAATGATGACGATAAGTCTGACTTGGAAAGATGGAGAGAAGCCGATAGGCCAGTTTATGGTCAAGATCCTATAGATCCGTCTGTAGTCAAGCTCACCCAACCGATTAAAATGTTCGGTGTCTATGTAGAATCCTTTAGTGTGAGTGTTGGTTACGGCGCTGAGTCTAGCACGATGCAAATGACTTTAGTCGAGGACCCCGATAACTTTACACAAAAGCTTAATGCTAATGGTGTGCCTTTATATAGAGGTACAGATTCTATAACAGGAAGAGAAGTCGAAACCACCGACACACTTTCATGTGATCTCAATGGGGAAAACTGCACCGAAAACGAAAAGATAATGGTCGCAGACCCCATAGTGCTTCAGCACGAAGTGCAGGTTTTAGACGATGATGGCTTGCCAGAAAAAAACGCAGATGGCTCAGACAAATTTGAAACTGTGGCAGGTTTTCCTCCTGTCGGTACTGTCTGCCAGTTTGCTTTGCAGGGTATGGAGTTCGTCGGTGTATTTCAAAGATACAACTACACTCAAGGTCTTGACGGCAGAAGATATGATGTTACTTTTGAATCTCCCGCTAAGATATTAGATGGCGTTCAAGTTATCCTCAAAGGTTTTGAAGGTACAGCATTTCAGTTAAATCCTCGGACATACTTTTATCCTAGCGAAGGGGCTAACTTTACTAGCCAAATTAACAATGTATATAACCCTTTCGGCATAAAAGAAAACTTTAATTGGGGCGGTATGTTTGGTTATTCCGATGTAAATGATCAAGGTTTTCCAGTAAACGACAAGGTACTTGACCCAACTGACATCCAAGACAAAGGACTTCTTACCCTTATAGAGGAAATATCGAGAAGTGTTTACACTTATGATAACCCAAATGGAGCTGACCCAGACGCGGCTACGAATCAAGACGATGAAGAGCTAATAGGAGGGCCTATTAATTTTGGTCTTAATAAATTGACCATTGATTTTGGGAAACTTAAAGAGCTAGTACCAGATGGATACAGGATATCCGGTGAAACCGTTAGCATTAATGCTATCTTGCAGGACCTCACAGAAATTTGTTTACATGATTATGTAAGCGTTATAGATCCTGTATTAGTAACAGTTCCTAGTACCCAAACGCAAACGGGTGTATTTTCCATCACTGGCAGAGGAACAAGTGTAATAGAGAAGGTGTTTAAGAATGGCGTAACGCCCACAGTCTTTGATGATGATGGAAATGTGGTCGGACCAGTTATAAGCTTTAAATATCAAGATAAATCAGAACAGCCTAAGCCGGGAATTGTAGCGGAGCTAGTAGAAGACTCCAAGAAGGGCAACACACTTATTTCTGCCAATAATGGTAAAGAGTACGCTGATGTAACAACTCAAAAGCTTATGCTAGGCGGAGAAGCCACTAGAGTTTGGGAGGTTGGTGTTGGTGATTTATTACCTGCGCTAGGTAAAGATGCGAACGGAAATTATATAGTTGGAGGAGGCACAGGGCCTACGGATTTGTGTCCTGTACGGTTACCTGACGGATCAATTTACGCTGCTACCAACTTTGAGCTTCGAGCAGCTAGAGGCGGAAGAGACTGTTGGGATCTGTACACACAAATCGCGAAGGCTAACAACCTATCAACTCTTAGAACGCCTTTTTCGGGAACTAGAGTCTTGAATGTCGGAAGAACAGGCATTGTTCAGTCATGGCGCAACAAAACGGATAATGTAGCTAGCCTTATTGCTGGGTTTAACTCTGGCGCTCACAAAGATGTCATGGAGGCAAGACTATTAGCAAATGCCCCAAAGGGAGTAGATGCATATTTTGATTCCGTATTAGGGGCAGCTAGAAACTCTCTTGGAAGCACATATTTAGTTCCAATACCTGTTGAGCCCGGCGGGATAGATAATAATCTTAGATATAAAAATGATTTTGATATTGAGGCGGCATGGGAAATAGCTGAAGCGGCGTTTGATCCCTTTTATAGAGTGGAAGATATAAGCGGTTATGATGACGACGGTAGACTTAAAGCGTGTGCCGGATGGACGAGCAAGTCTGTTACTTTTACGGCTAACGGAATACAAGATTTAGGATACAGAAGAGACTTTAGTGCCATAGAAACAATTGTACCATACAGGATTCCTAATAATATAGCTCAGGCGATTGGTCATTCTAACTTGCTTGTCGGCACTACGGATGTTCAGGTTGAAAAAGAAATTATTTGGATTAGTAATCCATACGGAGACCCTGACAATCCTTATGATGATGTCATGGCTTTCGTTCATGTGACTGTCCCACAGGTTATGCTATATGATGAGTACGCTTTGCAAAAGAGTGCAATACAGCGGGGATTTTGGACGCTGGGTGGTTTGCTCCCCGATAGAGGAATGGCGAGGAATCCTTATACGATAGACAACCAAATATCCGGTGCTGGAGGTCATCCCGGCGGTTTAACACTTCGAGGCAACGTTGTCGATGGCAAGAATGTAGGGATGCAGGACCCCACACCTCCGGGATTTTTACATCCTTTCAGAATTACAATTCCCCAGAAAAGCAATAGATATAGTTGGGGACCTTGGTATAAATATAACCAAAAGGACGGCAAGGCGGAAATTGAGAAAAACGATCAGTTGAGACCAGAGGTATTTGGTGGAAACATAGCGCAGTTAGACGAAGCGGCGTTTGCGCTAGCTGACGTTTCTCTTGCCAATCTGTACGCCACAGAAGCTGGGACAGTTGAACTGGCTGAATTTCCAAGACATAACTACGCCGAGAGATTTAATGAAAACGGACCTTATGTTACCAGTATGGATGTCGGCGTTGGCGTTGGAGGTATAACAACAACGTACCAGTTCTCAACTTGGACTAGAAATTTTGGTAAGATAGCCAAGTACAACATTGATAGAATTGCTCGTATTAATAAGAATAAAATTAAACGACTTAAAGGGGCGAGTTCAGGACCTCACTTTCCGACTAAGCAGTTCTCATCAAGCACTACCAACCAGCCATCAAGAGCAGACAAACAAAATGGAACTATTTTCTTTCAGGGGTCGTTGGTTTCTTCTATTCCAAATCTAAATGCAGCTGTAAATCCGGGAACACAAAGCACTTGGAGTATGTCAGCTACTCCAGCTACGGACATACATCAGTATCATGGCGAGGACGTTAAGTTTTATAACTCAACAGAGAAGAATTATGACCTAATGTTTGGTTGCAGTATGGAGCAGATATTTTCTCCTGTCGGCATCAAACAAAACGCTCCCCAAGACCCCAACGATGATCCTTTCCCCTATATAGTTGAACATAAAACACCAAAGAATATTGCGGGAGAGGAAGATACGGAAGGGACGGCAACACTATGGCTAGGTGATGTTCGCCCAGTAGCTCAATCACTAGACCCGTATTTTTCTCCACCTACCACAGACTTCTCTGCCGTTTATATGAATGACTATAACTGGTTTACAAATGAGAATTCAATGCATCTTGAAAACTATGGTTATTCGCCCAGAAACGTAGCTGATGACATTAGAACTTATGGTCTTCGTGGGCCAATACTTCTGTCAGGTTGGGGATATGACTTGGCTGGCATGCCAGTGCCCGCAGAAAATGATTTGATGAATGGTCAGTTCTATCCAGAGAACCCGGCTCTTAATAGAGGATGGTGGAAGTCAGGGCCAGTTGACCTCATGTGGGACGACGAGCGTCAAGTATGGGCTGGCGGATTGTCTTTTGTTGAAGGCAAGTTATTAACCGACATCAAGCCTGCATTAGATCCAGAAGACCCCGACACTAGTGGGACAGCACAGATCTATAGAAGACAGCACAATGGAAATGAATATCAATGGAAAAATAATGGGGAGGTAGTAACTATTACTAACCGCGATCCATCTCTTAAGGTTAGCGTTGAAGAAGCCCTTAACAATGGCTATGACCCTTATGTCATGCTGGTCAGAATTAATTATGAGTGGCGAGTAGTCTATGTTAGCTGCGATAACTTTGCAGGATAGGAGTTTAAAAAATGGGAAGACCGGCATGTAGCTCGTGCTGCAAGATAACAGATCCACCAAAAAGAGCAGACTGTATAGTCGATGACTTTAAGTTTTACTACACTCTAAATAACTCCCAAGAGTTGGAGACATTAGATTATGTAGATGAGCTAGTAAAAAACATGAGAAAAGGGCCTCACGAAGAACTAAAGAGAGTCAGGCAGTTTATCAGCAAAAAAGACGCTGCCGAATACCGCACAAACATTAATGCCTTTAGCTGGTCAAAAGACACTAACTTTGATGTGGTAAGTCATCCTACACCGCCATTTGATTTTGAGTTTCTTTCTAAAGATCGAACTTCTGGGTATTTTGCCCCAAGAAAGTTTAAAATACTGCTAGGAGCTGGCCCGCGTGACTCCTCTGGTAACTGGCCTAAAAACCAAGATATATCTATAACCAGAGAACTTAAAATAGTCAAGTCAACGGTAATGTCACCGGGCGAAGATTATGGAATAAGCGACTACCAGTTTACAGAAAAAGGAGTGAAGGAGAATGGGGGTGATCCCAGTCTCTTTGGCTCAAGTTCTGTCGAGAAGGGTTGCCCCAACGAAAAGACAATGCAGGTTCAGTACGGCATAAATGTTGGACAGGTTTTTGGTGACGCCGCAATGGATGCTGCGAGGAATGGAAGTATATTCCAAAGTGGATATCCTAGAAATCGCACTAATATACAGATAGAAAGAACAACTTATGCTATAGGATATGAACAGACTGTTGTTGGCCCAAGTATAGACGAACTAGCTACTGGGCCACAAACGTTTTTTTATGGCTTTCCTATCTATATACAATTTAAAGCATACAACTTTGGTGAGCAGCTTTTTGTTCGTGGTAGAAGTTGTGGGTTTCAAGCGGGTCAACTTTGTACTGCTCAAGGTGGAACAGTCGATGTTGGCACAAAAAAAGTCCTTGAGGGATATAGCCAAGGGGGTCAATACTCACCTCAAGAGATAGTTGAAAATTTTTTAGAAGACTACAGGTTGGTCGATTACTGCCTAACCTATCCTTTTCTTAAAATGGACGATGGGACTTACTGGTTTACAAACCAAAACTCAGAAAGTAGGTATAGAGGTTCTCAGACTGCTAAATATCCATATGGGCAGGCAGAGCCGCAATATATGGGCACTGGCGGTCCTGTAGGAGAACTAGATCCTTGGGGTCAAATTGATCTACAGGGAACTCATCACTGGACGCCAAAGGCTACAAAATCCATAAGGGTTGAAAATGAAGACTTTGTGTGGTTTAATCCCTTTGCGTTTGAAACAAAGTTTGATCGCACACTAAATGTTGATTTTGCAGATACCAATGATGGCATAGGGGTTGATATACAGCCAGTTCAATGGCAAGAAAGATTCCCAGACTCAAAAGCTTTGACGCCTGTAGCAGAGCCAGTAGAAGTTCCAGAGCCTGCACCGGGAGAAGACAGAGAGGCTTATGAGGACTACTTAGAGCAGAAAAAACGTTACGAGCAATACAGAGAAGAAATGATAAAATTATTGCTGTACTATAACGGAGATCCAGCTCAGTCTCCCATAAAAGGGGTTTTCCCAATTGAGGGTAGAGAGCAGACTGAGTACGTACCCGGCGCATACTTTGAGTTTGTTGACAATAAATTAAAAGGTAACGAATACGATATACCTCAAATACAATACTTACATATTAAACGAGAAGACCTTCTCTACAATGTTTATGATATGATATTGACCGGCGAAAAAGCATTTAACTTCTTGGCGGATAGCGATAAATTCGCCAATGAGTATAATGCTGCCAATGACGTAATGTGGACAAAATGGCATGAGAATATTATTGTTGTGCAGGTTAGGTCTGAAGAATCAGCTGAGGATTGGCTAGAGAGAAGTGGAGTTGAAGGCGCGAAAGTCAGAGTTGGCGATGAAGTTTACTATCCCGTAGGTGAGTGCAACAAGGGAACAATAACTAAGATAAACTATGATGCAACAGAACCCACCAAAATTGTTAATGTCGAAATAGACGACGATGACGAAAATCCTCACCTTCTTGGTGACATAGAGCTTAAAAAGGATACCATTACATATGGGATAGATGGTAGAGTCTATAGAATGATAATGTGGCTAGAGAGCAAGCTTGTCGGTAACGAATTTGAGTCCGACTGGCTGGAAGTCATAGAAGACGGTGAAGTAACGGAACTAAAATATAAACCATTAAGTTACAAGGTCAAAGATATATACATAGAGAATTATAGAAGACCTTATCCTGTTGGCCCTGAAATTTCTTCGTTCGATGAATATCCAGTAAATGATACAAAACTTAATCTAGCTACAAAGATATCCTTTAAAGAAATAGCTGAACCTCGAAAAGTCGAAGATGTTGAGCCGCATGTTCTAAGTATGTATAACATAGCAGACGGTGAATGTGAATATCCCATTGAGCCGAGCCAATGGATAGCAGACTTTGCTGCCTTTGACAATAATATTGAAAGCTTGGACGCTCCTGAAATTGCGGATTCGGTTGTTCCATTTTATTATCTTAACGAAGATGATGAGCCAGTTGCCAGATTGCTTAGCGACGATGATGTAATAACCATAGGAACAAAGCAAAGAACGTCGTATATAAAGAACAAGCTAAAGTGTAAGGATATAGCAGGAGGAGAGCATTGGGATTTGAATACATGGATATATTATCAACCAGAACACAAGGGCACCCGCCACTTTGAGCCAGAGCTAACTAAAGATTTACTTGAGTGTCGCAACAATCCATATGCGACTACGTATATCCATATATTTCCTAAAAGCGGAGAACAAGACCGAATACCATATATCAACAAAGACAACTTAGGCGATGACACTTGGGATAAAACTGTGGACTTTTCTTTCACACAGACACCTGATGCAGGATATCTATTTACAACAGAAGGTAGTAACTATTATAGAATAGCATTTGAATTTGAGCCAATACAAGAATGGAGAGAAAGAATCTTGAAGCAACTAAGGGAGGATAACTGATGGGAGCGTTTGACAGAGATAGCATTGGTATAACTTTTGATTACGTAGATTTTGCAGGTCCTTGCGCTACATGTAGGACTGATTGTATAGATGAGTGGGAAAGGATGTTCGAGAAAAAGTTTGCTGGTACTGGTTTCATAGTAGAAGGAACAGAATCAGATCCAGCTGGAGGTTTTCCCAATCAAATAATTTTCGGCAAAGACTGGCCTCAGTACAGCCTAAAAGGTCAAAGTTATGACACTGCTTCAGATCAATATGTAACTATACCTCTCGCCTCAGAAGTAAAAATTGGAGACATCAGAGTTGCATATACAGACCATTGGGTGGTAACTACAAGTAAAAGCGGCGGAGATGAAACTAGAACTTTTATGAAAAGACCCGAGGAATACTGGGCTGAAAAGGCAATTCCTATGCCACCTCAAGGGAGTATGACAGACGCTGAGTACCAAGCTAAAGTATTTGAAATCAATGAATTGCGGCGAGATTGGATTCGATGTCGTCATACACATACTGATCATGTCCACGACAAAAGGCTTACCGGCGCCGGGACAAGTTCGTCAAGCTTTTATCCAATAACTATAGATGATTGTGTTACAGGTATATGGGATTATAATTTAGTTGACACATGCACAACAATAGAAACATATGGAATATACGAAACAGTGCATCTTTATGAAGTCTTTCCTGCTTGTGGGTCTTTAAAAAGAGAATCCGATCCGAAATCAAACGTAACTGAGCCTCTTATTCATGTTAATATCGGTCAACCGGAACCAAAATCAATACATGATCACTCAAATTGCGGTTCTGAGAAGCACAGGGAACTGTATGATCCGGGAGACTGGTTTCATTTTATGGGTAGTGAGCCGGGGCATGGCCAACCATGTGCTTGCCCGCCAGCCGCCCGAGGGCAATACGGTAAGACTGTTATGGCGATAACGTCTCCTTGGTGCGATCATACGCTATCTGGCCACTCTAAGCACCCCCACAGACTCGGTATAGGACACGAAGACGGAAAGCCACAGGCGCATTTATATGACAATGAAGGTCAAGGTAAAGTCTTTGGTGCTATTTGTGAAACATTCATGTTTAAAGTTGGCGAGTTTTACAAAACTACTGTTCGTCATTTTGGCTCAACCTTGGAACCTTTTCAGGCTCCGTCAAGTGCTCCAAAAATAATGTATACATTCTTGCATCCAGAAACAGGAGGACAAGGCCCGCAAAGTCATCCCGCGCAGGGCGCAGGAGACGGTGGCTTTTGGTGTACTCGCGATGGGGAGGACGCACAGGGAAACGCTTGGCAGAAAAAGCATGGAGCGAAGATGTTGCTTCAGCTTCCATGCAATTACCCTATCCCCTGTTCGGCAACTTTCGCAGATGGAGCAATTGATGGTGATGGTGTGCAGTGCTGTGAAGACTGGGATACCTCCTATTGCGACGAGCAGTTAGAGAACATATTCTTTGATGAGGTATCTTTACTTGCTGCCTTTGATAGAGATCCTAGATACAAAAGCGCAGACCTCCACAGAAATGGCAGCTTGTCAAGAATACATAAACAAAGTGCTACTGCAATAACATGTGAAAATTCTCAAGTTTATGGTTGGGTTTGGTTGATGAAGCCTTGTGAGGGTTTTGGGCAGGACAAGTGGGGGAGAATGGGCAGCTTTCCTTCCGCGCCAACAGCAAACTGCACTCCTAGCGGCCCAAGATGTGATTGTGGAGATTTTCCCGGATCGCCACCAAATACTCGGTTTAACTCTAATGTTGGTTTAATGAATTCAGTGCAAACCTCTTGGCAAACAGACCACGCTAAAATATTATCTACACTATGGGGCGTTGACGGTGTTGATCTAGGAAACTCTTGTTCGTGGAGTCAAACTTCCGTAGATAGTTTTAGTCATTGCGGTAAAAAAGATGCGTTTTTAGTGCGTGTTGATTTCTTCGAGGGCGAATTTGATGGAAATAGCATAAAATTTGAACGTACAACCAAAGCAGATTTGCATCCTCCCGAGACCGTCCTTAAAGAATATTCTAACAATGTTGATACGCCTTGGTCTAAGGGCGGCATGCATACGGACCTTAGAACTTCTGTTGCTGCGTGGACTAACTTCGACTCTAGGAAAGAGGAGCAGGCTAATGCTTCATATGACCAAAAGGGGACAAGATTCGTAACAGACTTTGAAGCCGCTGAAGTTTTTTACAAGGCTGCTGGTAGTATATACTGGTATGATATTGTAGCTAAAAGGGGTGAAGCCAAGCCCTTTATGGGAGAGCTTCATTACGATCCAACGATTCCAGAGCATCTAGCCACCGACCAGATGGAAGATACTCCTTTCTCTCAAGATAAAAGGTTGCAAGACGGATCTGGCGAAAGTCCATGTAATACTCCAGAAAGGTCAAAGACCACAGCAGAAACAGCCAATGAGCTTGCTAAAGCAGGGTGCGCAATAAATGATGCTGTCGATGGGTGTAACGATATATCCACAACAATATTCACTGGCGTTGGTGATCCTGCCCCAAGGTTTGATCAAGGGAAAAGAATTAATAATGCCAACAATCAGTTAGAGTGCGGTGGCAAATGTACTCATGCCGTTGACGAAGTTTTTAACCTGTCCAAAAAACTAAAAGAATGCATCGGGGGAGTTAGTATAGATAACTGTGAAAACTTATACTTTGTTCATAAACCGTATATAAAACTAAAAGAAGAATTCAGTGATGCGTGCCTTTCTCCGGGACAGGAGCCTCCTGAAGGATTTTTTGCCTGTGGAATTCCTGTGGGTAAAGTAGATAGATCTATTATAGGGACTAAAGGAAAGGGGGATAATGAACACTGTTTTTGTAGAGATAAGGATGATGGTAGTATCATCCAAGGTGTCTGGGATTTTGGAAACTTTCAACCGGGAAACCCAAACCCACCACCGCTAAAACCACCGAAAGAAGTCTGCGAGGATGCCGTAGCCGATGGCGGTTTTGGTGGAACGTGGGAGTGTAAAGACTTTGGAGCTCCAGTAGTTAGTATTTGCGATAGCACTTGGCTTGATTTAGGAGAAGTATACGCTGACGATAATACGTATTGCGGTTTAGCTAAAGCTCTAACTGGTGGTGTTGATGCATTCTATAAGTCAGTGTCTTGTACCTCTTGTGAAACTTATGAATGTAACCCTGCTAATAAGGTATTTAGTCCGGTGGTTGGGGCACAAGGCACGACGTACACCTGCAAGGACGGAGTACATTGTTGCCATTGGTTGGTAGACAATCCTCTATATGACCCCATTGCGGCTGCGCAGGGGATGGTAAATTCTGGCATGCACCCACAGATACCGAATTCGTGGTGTATAAGTACGGATACATATTGTGTTATGAGTTCATATCTTGGTGGCTTGCCTCATCCGCCTTATCAAAGTGGATATATATGGCATAGCGTACTAGGTTGGCATCCAGATGCGGCTACTGAGAGGGGAGTATTTGATTATAGATATAGTTGTGATGACGGAAAAGTTATAAAGCTTGGGAACGAAGGTAATCATGTATTTGATTGCTGTGATAACAAACAAGGCGGCGAATACGTTGAGTGTAATGTGTTGTCAGTGCCAAAAGCATATGAGCGACCTAAAGACATACAAATTGGAGAACCACCTCTTCCGGTAGTTAGTTTATTATAAGGATTTTAAGATGGCAAGATGTAAAAATTGCTCTGCAGTGCTTAACTGCAATGACTGCGCGTGCAATGCCTGTGGGCTTGGTGAATACGGCTCTAATGAAGTAGAAGAAGTTATAGAAGCTCACACAAAAAAGGCAGAGGAAAATAAGCCAACTAAAGAGCCTTCAATGCCCTCGGTTTTTCAGCAGGCTAAAAACTTCACTAAAGCAGTAGCTAGACATGCTATGAATGGAGGTCAAAGTGTTCCAGAGGCAGTCAAACAATCTCGCATGGAGCACTGTTTAGGCTGTGAATTTCTATCTGGTAATCGCTGTTCTGAATGTGGTTGTTTTGTAGACGCAAAGACTGGTTGGGCTTCTGAGAGATGTCCTATTGGTAAATGGGAGACGTATAAGGCTTCTAGAGGAAAATGCGGAGGGTGTGGCAGAAAATAGACTAAAATTTAACCTAATGACTGTACTTTTGTGTATTATATTACATAAGGTACTCTAGATATATTAAAGGAGAATTTAACAATGGCTGAAATCACATTTGGAATCGGGAGTCAGCAAAATATAGCTGGTTCCGGGCTCGGCTTTTATGGAGCTACTTTTGGCTCATCCGTGCAGATCGGTTCTTTTCAAGATACTACGTTTGTAACAAATGCAGCTGGTACGGCGCAAGGCCCATCAGCTAATAATATTAAGTACACTAATTGCGCTTCAGGCAACTCTACTGCTGTGGGTTCTGGTATTCCTCTTACTAAGATCAATTCTGGTAATAGAACATTCCACATCAACTTTGATCATAGCACTCATGTTAATGTTCAAAACTGCCAGTTAAGAATATATGATAGAGGTAATATAAACTTCCCCGCATCTGGTGTTGTGACAAAGGTTGCGGAAATCGTAAACTTTGACGGTAAGACAACTTCTGCTTGGGAATCTAGCAACGGTTCGGACAATGTAGCTCTTAACAGTAACTGCTACGGTTCTGGCGACATGTTCTGGTGGGGATCTGCTTGGCCAGACGCTGGTACTTGGAGAGCTGCACAAGACTTCTATACCAACTCTTCTGGTGTTGTATTCCAAAACTTTACTCAGACAGAAGCTACTGCTGGTGAAGGCAATGGCGATGAAAGACTCGGAACTGTTACTGGTGACACTGAAACTGTTGGTGGTACTGGTGTTGTTGTTCCTCTCTTTAACTCTCCCGGAAGTGGCGGGTTCTTTGTGAACTCTGAGAACTCTACTGTTTCTGCTGTTCAACCTAAATGGTTACAATATTACGACAGCACTTACAGAGATACCGCAGCTGGTGGTACTCCTAATTTAGGAACAAAGACTACTACTAATACTTTTGGTGGAACTGGATTAGCACAAAGACATACTTGGTATGCAGCTATCTCCGCTTCTCCATTAAGCATTGGATCAAAAACATCATATGGACTATATGTATCTCTAGAGTACCTATAAAGACTTGAGCCTTTAAGTCCATTAAAAAGCCCTGCTTAATCGCGGGGCTTTATTTATGCCATAAAGAAACCTCGCCCAAGTTTCCCTGAGCGAGGTCGCCTTAACCGGAGCACCCTTATTCAAGGGATTTCGTTTTAGGGTTCCATCTCTGCCACCCACCGTCAGGTAGCCAATTTCCATCAGCATCCTTACGTTTAGGGAACAGTCCGCCACCCTTCTTGTTAGCGCCAAACGATAGCTTGGCTCCACAGTCCATACAGCGAAGCTCATAGTATTCATTCCCGTCGTTTTCTCTCACGACGAATCTGAGGTTCTCTGAGCCACACTTGCCGCATTTGGTTTCACCAAACACCTCTTGAAATATAGCAATCTGCTTCCATAATTCACGGACGGTTTCGCCTTCAAAAGCTACGTTTAGTTTGCCAGCAGTTAATTCAACTTTCATTACGCATTTCTCCAATTCTTGTTATAACCCATGATACCTTCCGGCATCTCGCTTTGCTTAGTTTGATATTTGTTAAGAACTCCAAGCATTGCGGAGGCTTTGCTTTTTTCAACTTCTTCGATTGAGTCATAGGCTCCTTCTCCGCAGTTGATGAATTCCATAACATTAATATCTAACTGTCTGCACTTATTGTCAATAAAATTAATTTGTGAAGAGCTAATCATAGCTGCTTCATCCCACTCTCCGCTGATGGGATTATCCTTTTTTACGCTTTGTTGCACAATAGATACAATGTCTTTTCTTGCTAGTTCTTCAGCAGCTAAGCATCGGATACCTAAAGCTTTACGTAAAGCGCGTCCTTCCGCACGAGTGCTAGCGGTGGCAACAGGATGAGCACAAAATAGATCATCTGTATTACCATGCCATACATCGGCAACTTCCTTAAAAACCCGAACTGAGCCGCTATTCATCCAGTTCACTACCACTTGATATACAACAGTGGCTCGTCCGGGTCCATTTCCATCTGTGGCTGGGAATACCTGATCGGGGCCAGATTCTACAATCTCCCCTAATAGCAATCCTGCTACTCTCCTCAGCCCTGCACAAATAGGATTTCCGTCGATTAATTCGTCAGGTCTAAAATGTTCCATAACGTACTTGTTCCATTCTGGAGATCCGTACTCAGGAATGTTTTGGTCTTCTTCTTCTTGCTTAGGAACTAAAAGTATATCATCTTCAGTCATACTTTCAGCGTCAAACAACTCTAAATCAATTTGGTCTTGCATTAAGAAATCTCCAGTTCAATAAGCCTTTTACTCTTCGGAGGAAACTTTTTCTCTACCTGCTGTATAACAGGCTCTACAGTTTCCCACAACTTTCTACCTACAGCCCTACTATAAGAGGTGCATAGGTACTTCACTCTAATTACACAGAATCCCCTTTTAATGAGAATCCCGTTCTTAATTATATCATGCTTAACGTATTCTCGCAACCCTTTTTCTCCAAAAACTGGCTTAAAATGCTGCGGTCCGTCAACCTCAATTACAGTCATCAATTCAGGCAAGTATAAGTCCATCTCATAATTTGTGCCTTCTATGAGTCCTTTCCTGTGAAGTTCGACAGTTCTTCCTGTCTCGTTCAACTTGTCATATAATAGCCTTTCAGGTTTTGACCCATGAACTATTGTTTCTCTAAGCGCCTGAGCAGCTTTTAGCTGAAGCTCGTATCTTTCGGCATCAGTTTTGCTTTCCCAAGCTTCTTTACCGATATCGCTGCGTCTTTTTTTCTCGGTTTCAGATAGGTCAGCCCATTGCTTTTCCATAGACTGACTTATTTTTTCCTTTACCTCTTCGGTTCTCTTCTTTCCTTTGGTTGGATGTTCAGCCCTTCCAGACTTTAATGCTGTCTTTCTAGACGCACTTCTGCTGCGCAATTCTATCCCGTTAGACACAAGTGTACGCCTAATCTTATTTGGATACGTTCCAAGTATCTCTGCTATCTCATGAGTGCTCTTGCCTTCATCTACATACATTTTAGTTATAATATCTATGTCCATATTATTTTCTCCAGCTGTTCCATGTCCCAGTCTTGCACAACGCCAGCTACCTCTTTATTGCAGTAATTCTTTATAAGGTCTGAGTGCGAATTGCTCCTACTTATTATAGCCATATCGTCGTTAGATAACACAGAATTTACATAATTAAAATCCATTGGTTTTCTTATCCACTCAACATCCCATAGGTACAGAAACTTTTTGGAATTATTGTTTGTCTTAATTGCTGTGTTTGCCGTATCAATGCTAGTGGCAATCGTCACGCCATCAAAGCGCGAGTAATATGATATGTTCATACAGGCAAAGTGCGTCTTGATTGGCGTAGCGCTTAGGTTATTATAAAAGCACACGGGTGAATATTGATTGTCCTCCTGAAGCTTATTAAACTCTTTTATCAAGTAAAACGAATTTTGTGACGCAGATAAGGTATCCAGTATAGCTGATATTTTTCTCATTGCTCTTCTCCGGTAAAGTAATCTGCTCTCCAAGTTCTACCGCCAGCAAAATGCCTAATTATGACATCCTCTTTGCGTGTAGGAAGCATGTAGAACTGATCTTGTCCATCTTCTTCTGGTATATGGGTTACATTCCAGTTTGGATCTAAGACTTCAACATTTTCGTAAAGCTCCTTTAGAGAATATACAGTGTCCTCATTTGTTTCTGAGTGCCATCCATAGTGAGGCATCAAAACAAAGGGAATCCAGCTATGTCTCTTAATTCCAGCTAAACTATACCAAGAAGCCTGCTCCCCAAATATCTCCCAAAAGGAACTCATCTCGCCCATAGACCCAATAGTCTTGTGATCTTTATACTTATTATATCTATCTTCATCAAGAATAAGCCTAACTAAATTCATTCCCCACTCATTAATTTTCAAAGAATATGCACCCATGCAGTGAGTATTACAGGAATCTATTGCATATGAAAATGTTTTGTTTGTTACCAGTGGGCAGTCTTCGTCTACTAGACACATATCAGCATCTATATTAGTAACTATATCTCCGGGCTTGAGATAGCGATCTTCCATTAGCTCCCGCACCTTGCCGAACTTATCCCAAGACCTAGTTAGAGAGTCCCTGTGTTTATGTCCATCGTCATTATATTCTATATACTCAAAGCCATTTTTTTGACAGTATCGCTTATTCTTAGGTCTAGTATACTTTTCAAAGAAGTCCTGTCTTTGATCTTCATACCTAGCTATTGTAAAAAGTACTTTCTTCATATTCAGTTCCTTAGATTATTATTTTGAAGTCAGCGTGGTTTCACATCTACCAGAAGTGGACGCTTGCCCACAGATATAAGGGAAGGCATGAAAAACCCTGAAGTTATTGGCGGCGAAGTGGTAATTGAACTCCCAGTCAACGGCATTGCATATAGGATACAGTGTATCTAGTATCTTTACACATGCCTCTTTGGTCATAGCGAATGACGAGGTGGTGTTTGTCGAGGGGTGGTCTACCTCTAACAAGTTTTTGTACTGCCTCTTTACTCTATCTCTTATAAGACCATGATCGAAAGCGCCACCAAAAAACAGAACATCCCAACCGATTTCTTCTGCCATATTAATGTACTCAAATATAAGATCTTTAGTTCCGGGGATAAAGCCATACCTACCATCGTCAAATATAACATCGTCTTCAAAAAATACTACATTGTCGTAGTCGGATTCTGCTATCGCCTCAATACACCTAACAAATTTTATCGCTAAAGATAGCTCAGATTTTGTTATACCTTTATAATTTTTATAGTCCTCTTCTGTCTTCCAGCCATTCATTCTGTGTCTAAATAACTCCAAGTCTTCAGAGTAAAGTTCTTTTATCACTTCTTCTGTGAGATCTTCTTGGTCATAGTCCGTATACCACTCTACGTCTATTGCTAACTCGTCTAGCTTAGGCTGTAGAGTTTCTCTCCTTTTCGGTGCCTGTTTGTAGTGCATTACATAAAACTTGGTTTTCATTCTTGGTTCTCCAGTTTAGAAACGATGAGGTCACATATAGACTCAGGTGAACAAAACTCTTGATACCACTCTTTCGACTTTTGTGACATTTCTTCCATCTTCTTCTCATTGTTGAGCAACATATCCATAGCTTCGACTAGCTGACTCCAGTCATCGAGCTTTACGTATGGGGCTTTATTATAAAACTCTGTAGGAGGAACGCCTGTGTTGAGAACAACGCATCCGCACATCATAGCCTCAAAAAACCTAAAGCTTTCTACACTACCCGATCCAATAGGTACGGGCATTATCTTTGTGTTATTGATAACATCAGTGTAAGAGCTCTTTCCCTCTCCGTTATTCCATCCATAGTACCAAAGAACTTTATTCTTGTATTGCGGACGAGAACTTTCTAGCTCGTCTGTCTTGCCTCTAAAGTATAGTCTAGTATAAGGGTTAAATTGACCCATCCAAGACCAGTCAAATTTTCTATCTTTAATAGGTATATTTCTATTCTCAACGCCCTTCAAGTGGCATAGAGGCAAAGGAGTGACTTTATCTACTACCACATTGCTGCCCGCAGCAAAAGCCTTAGCCATATCTGGAGCGTTGTCATCTACTTCAAATCTTTGATATACGTCTGTATGGTCACGAGGGTTGCGCAGCGGAATATACTGTTTAAATATATGAACAAATGAGTCGTCATGTACTTGCTCAGGGAGCTGATGATTTTCATCAGATGTAGAAATGAAAACTTTTGGGTACTTTGTATTTTCAGGTAGCTCATGTTTCCACACCTGTATTATAAAACTGTAATCATTCTTTAGCTTTTTAGAAGCCATTCTCGCAGCTTCTTCATAAACATGGTCATCACCATTGCCCTTTGCTAGGTTGATTATCTCTGACATTACTTAGCCTCCTTGTTAATAATAGAACATATGTTAACAACATTCTCTTCAGTCAAATCCTGATGATTAGGAAGATACATACCTTGCTCATCAATCACAGTTGCGTTTGGCATGGCGCTTTCTCCATACAAGTTAACCCAAGCCGGTTGCATGCCCATGCTTCCAGCAACGAGGGGCCTACATTCTATTTGCTCCTTTGAAAGAGCGTTGTATATTTCATTTTTATTTTTAACGATAATCGGATAACCCATATTAGATACGGTATCCTGATTTTTCTCTAGTGTAGGTTTCCATAGGTCATCTCTTAAGTTATTTCTATATGTCCAGTAGTTTGTTTCTCTCTGCTCTGTTATAAAGTCTATCTTGTCAAGCTGGTTGATACCCAGAAAAGCTTGCAAGTCGGTAGATCTCAAGTTGAAGCCAGCATAATAAAATTTGTAAAGAGAATCAAAGTCTGTAGCGTCACATGCGCTTCTGTACTGCTGCTTTTTCTCGTCGCTTAAATCTCTATCCCATCCATGACTTCTAATCATTCGTACCATATCAGCAAAGTCGTCATCGTCTGTACAAACCATTCCTCCTTCTATTGTGGAGATGTGATGACCAAAATAAAAAGAGAACGAACTGGCGAGCCCGAACGTGCCAAGCATCTTTCCAGATGTCTTTGATCCTAAACTCTCGCAGGTGTCTTCAATGACAATTACGTTATTTGCTTCGCATAACTCAATGATCTTTTCAATATGCGAGTCAAAGCCTAAAACATGAACCAAGATAATAGCCGCCGGTTTCTCGTCTCGTATTATCTGCTCTAGATGTGTAACATCAATACCTAAGTTGTCTAGGTTGCAATCGCATAAGACTGGCGTTAAACCGAATTGTATAACAGGAAATACGGTCGTAGACCAAGATACCTGTGGTACTACAATCTTATTGTTATGTAAAAGCCCCATTTGCTGTAAGGCTGAGACAATTAGTAAATTAGCAGAAGATCCAGAGTTGCAATATATAGAGTGCTTGGAATTGATCTTCTTGGAAAAGCCGTCTTCAAACTCAAGTGTCTTCTCTCCTTTGGTGAGTCTAGGCACATCTTTGAGCCATTCGATCAGCAGGTCTATATCTTGTTTTCCGATAATGTCAGAACATAACTTAGTTGGTATTGTCATTACGCTTCAATAATCCTTGTTAAATCTTCTAGTATGGACTCTGGCTTAACGTGTTCTGGAATTTTGTTGCCGGGGAAAGTAGGCTGAGACTGTATGTCCTTAAACATATCTGGGTTATGGTATATCTCCAGAACCTTGTCGCATACTTCTTCAGAATTAGAAAAGTCTCTCACATGAATAAACGCATCGCTATTGAACTCTTCTATGACATCTGGACATCCCCAATATATAGGGACGACACCTTCGTAAAGAGGGTGAATAAGTTTTTCCGTAATCCATCCATCAAACTCGCTATTGTCAAAGCATAAATGGAACTTGAAGTTTTTAATGTATTCTAGCTTTACTTTCTCGTCGCCACCTGCGCCTACCTGTATTGACTCCATATTCCTTAGATAGTTGCCTCTACTCTCAACTAGAAGTCCTTTATCTATGAAGTATTGTATGAAGTACGGGTATACACTCCCCCTTAATCCCTGTCCATTGTTGGTCAGGATAGAACAGAACTTCTCTTTAGGTTGGTATGTCTTTGGCTCTACTAGCCTTTCAGGTGACACTAAGAAGGCTTGGTTTCTGTTTGGATTATATGGTCTACCAAACCAATCAATGTAAAGTGCCCAAAGAGGTATTCTTGTATTTTGTGGATGATCAAATTTGCATGAGCTTATAGAAAAATCACAGTGGTCATAGTTTGGCATCCCAGTCTTATCCAAAGACTCTAAAAACCAATGCACGATTTTACTTCGCCCAAGTCTACTAGCTGTTACAGGCGCAGCGGGATCTCCGGGAAAGTCCTGACAGAATATTACATCTGGATTGCTTTCGTCGATAACTACGTTGTATCTTAGTCTCAGCGTGTTTGTAATCAGGTTGTCTTCTTTTAAGAAACCGCCATACATTTTTTCAAAGTTGATATTAATTGTTTTCATTGGGCTTCTCCGTCTCCCTCGCAACTATCTTTTTATAGCATCCATCAAATGAATAGTGACTTTTATATACTTCGCCACCTCTAGTTATTAAGTTTTGTATATTATTTATATCGGCTGTCATTTCAATGAGTTTTTTATGCAGGAAAGGCAGTTGGTTTACATGACAAAGCACACCGTACTCCTCAAAATCTAATTCATCTTCAAATGGAATCCAAGGCTCATCATAGATATACACAGGGATTACTCTTGCTTCTAAAGCTTCGCATATTCTAAAAGAAGTTCTGCCGTAACCTCTTGGGCACAGCGCGAAGATTGATTGAGTTAGCACTTCTTGAAATTTCTGGAATGTAATTGATTCACTTATAAACACGCCGTCTAGGTCAGCTAGTGTATTATACATAGCCTCTCTTACCTGATGTCTGCCCCCAATAGCTCCAATAAAACTAGCCAAGATATTTCTATCCTTATTGTCTTGTGTTCCATGAGGCATGCAGTTAAGAGGGTAAGCATAGTCTCCAACTCCACCTGAAGAATAAACAAACAAGTCTAACCCATCGGTGTTGTTACGAATACCATCATCCCATTGACATATTGTGAAATACTTTTTCGCTCTGTCAAGCGAGTTTAAGTAGTCCTGAATGTCTGACATATCATCATTACAATAGTTCTTTGAAACGTAGTAATTAGTCCAGCACACGGGAAGATATTCCCTTACGGTGTTGGGCTTTTCTTCAGAGAACCTATTATAGAAATACTCCTCAAATATTTGGTAGTTGTGAGGAGGGTTTTCGTGATTGGTCTTTATGGCAAACTCATCCATTATAGTGCTCCGATTTTTCTGACCAGCTTGAGTGCCAAAGGTGGCAAGCCATAGTCCAAGGTCTGTAGTAGGATTTGATCAACTCATCAGTTGGATCGTGCCTCTTAGCGGCAGGAAATGGATGGAACGTAGTAGATGGGTAAATCATCACGCCTTCGTTGCCTACATTCTTAAGATAGTGTAGCACGCTTCTAGTGATCGCCCAAGGCCCTGTTTGATATAGTACGAGAGTGTGAGGGCACTGTATGCCCCAAGGGTTTTCTAGAGTCATCTGGGATATGCATATATCTAGTATCGGGTGATTAGGCGCTGAAGCCATAATGCCATTGTTTAGCTGAACAGGTCTTTCCAAGCATATACCAGCGTAGAAGCAGTACTTGTTATGTGCGGCGCTAAAATTAGCATTACATAAAAAGTCTACGTCTACATACAGGCCGCCGTAACGCTTTAGTATTTCGTATCTTAACATGTCAGATCTGTGACCAAAGCTATCTGTCTGATCGTACAGGTCTTTATTTATCATCTGCGGCAAAAATGTTGATACTTTTTCATCATCCCAAAGCCATATTTGAAATTCTGGGTTGTGCTTTTTCCAGCCGTCAATTATCCCAACATATTTTTCTGGAAGATCACTGCCAAGCCATATAAAGTGAATTATCTTTGGTATCTTGCAATCTTCTTCGTTCTTACGCAGATTATTGTCGTAGACATCCTTTACCATCGCCCAGTCTGGATCTTGCTTAGCAAAATCAATATTAAAAAGAGAAGTCTCTATCTGACACATTTCAAAAAAGTTCATTATAACCTCACATACAGGGCATCGCCCCAGCTCTCGGACTGCCAAAAAGTGTGCGCTCTTTGGAGACCATAAACATTCATTAACTGGTCTATTTCTTCAACCATAGGACAGCCCTCGTAGACTTCATCTCTGTTGACTTCTACAATCGCCATGTCTATTTGAGGAAGAAGCTTAATACCTCCAGCTAAGACTTCTAGCTCATATCCCTGAACATCTATGTTTAAAAAGTTGTACCCAGAAACATCTATATTATTATCTGCTAAAAAGTCGTCTAGGCACTCAACTCTAACCTCTTCTTTTGAATTAAATTTAACCTGTGGATGCTCGGTCAAGTGCTTCTTGGGTCTGTATAGCGAACTAGAAGCTCCAGAACCGTTGGATATACCACCTTCAGTATAAGATATATACATTTCTGTAGTATGCGCATGACTACCAAGAGCCACATTATGCACAACCTCATTATCTATACATTTTGCCTTTACTATCTCGTAAAGTGTTTTCTGCGGCTCAAACATTATTGTGTTTGTCAAGCCTAATGATCTATATGCATCAAGCTCTTCGCCAACAAATGCGCCCACATGTATAGCGCCTCCTATTTTGAGTTGGTAGTGGTCTGTGATCTGATGTAAATTAAATATCATGATAAACCCTCCAGTATATCTATTTCTGTATGAGGACAAGTTATTTTGACTTTATCAAAGTCAATCTTGTTAACATCTATTCTTTTGCCTAATCCAAACTGTTCTGCTAGATACTCGGCATCGTAAGAGTAATGGTCTCCGTTTCTGTTTTCTGCGTCACTTTGAACTCTATTGTTTGGACTGTTTACCACACAGCTAAATTCAGGTGATGCCATCATGGGTGTTGTAAAAAAGTAAAACCTTTGTAGTTCTGATTCAAACTTATTTGGTGTGTTGCTCCACGCTAAAGTTTCTCTTGGAAACGATTTGTTGTTGTAATACTTATAAAGATGCTCCAACTCTTCACAGCAATGCAACATGAATCCTTTAGCAAATATGTGTCCGTCTACAGAAAGCGCATAGCTCCAATATCCACCTACACCAACTCCTGTCCTATTCCAAAGCAAAAAAGCCTCTTGTGAGGATGGCACCTCTAATTTATATACAGGCTTTGGCACAGGATCTTCTCGTTGCTCTCCATCGCCATAATCTCTAGTTCTTGAGTTTAGCCCCATGCGCAAAGAAAAGGTAGCTGGAGGCTGAGGTGCGTTAAATACAACATCGACGTTCTCCATAGTGAAATCAACTTTTCTAAAAACTATACCATCGTCAGTAAAAAAGGTTACATAAGGCGAAGCATTTTTCACTATCTCAAGAATTGAAGACCAGATGCTATGACCCTGCTTAACAAATTCTACATCGTCGTGTTCTTCCTTAATTTTTGCGTAGTGAGACTCATAAAGATCCGTAGAGGTTTTATATAGAACAACAATATTGTTGTCGTCAAAAAGGTTTTGCTTTATGCTCTTAAGGCATAAGTCGAGCTGTAGTGGTCTATCTTTACTAAACACGATTGAGGTAAGCATCAAATTCCTCCTTGTTTTTCATAAACCAGTCTATCGTACTTTCAAGACCTTCTTGTAAGCCTATTTTAGGTTCGTATCCTAGTTGTTCTCTTGCGAGGCTAATATCCAACTGTCTTCTAGGTTGGCCATCTGGATAATCAGAATTAAAATATACTGAGCCTTTATAGCCCATAATATCCGCAATAGTGCGAGCAAGATGTCTTATCTGGGTCTCTCCTCCAGTTCCTATATTGATTGGTTCTGGAGATATATCTTTTTCAAGCGACAGAGCGATAGCCTCAGCACAGTCATGGACATGCAAGAATTCCCTGCTGGCATTACCAGTGCCCCAAACTTCTACTGAATCTATATCAAACTTCATAGCTTTGTAGATCCTCAAGATTAGTGCTGGAATTACATGGCTTATGGCAGGATCAAAGTTGTCATGAGGCCCGTACATATTAACAGGAATGAGATTAACGCCGTTAAAATCGTACTGCTCATGATACGATTGCACAAGCTGCATAAGTGCCTTTTTCGCAACTCCGTAAGGGGCGTTTGTTTCTTCTGGGTAGCCATTCCAAATATCTTCCTCTTTAAATGGTACGGGTGTAAATTTAGGGTATGCACAGACAGTACCAATCATCACAAACTTCTCAACCTTAGTTAGCCTAGATGCTTCTATAGTGTTGCTACCCATGACTAGGTTGTTATACATAAATAATCCGGGATTCGCCTTGTTAGCTCCTATCCCACCAACAGTCGCCGCCATGTGTATCACAGCATCAGGCTTCTTTACTTTGAAATACTCAAGGGTCTCCTTGTAGCATGTAAGGTCAACAGATCTTCCGATTGGAAGCAGATTAGTATAGCCTCTTGATTGCAGCGTTTCTACTACAGCCTTGCCTAAAAAGCCTGTGCCGCCTGTTATCAGTATTCTCTTGTCTTTATTCATTTATATACTCCTTGGCGTTTTGCCAGCCGCTTACTATATCTGTAGCTTCTTTTTGATACCCAAAGTGCTGTAATATGTCAGAGATCCTATGGAAGTTAGTATGGTTGTTTAAAACAAACTCTCTTCCCTTTTGGCTAATAGCTACTCGCTCGTCCTCGTTTTTTAGATAATAATCAATTTTTGAGGCAAAGTCATCAGGAGACTCTGCAAACACAACACCATTGTCGTCAAATATATTTCTGATAGACGTAATATTATCGGAAATACAGAAGCCTCCGGCACATAATATTTTGAAACATCTTTCGTTTATGTCAAACCCATATTCGTGAGCATGGGGCTCACTAAGATTTGGACATATTTTTGCGGAACGAAATAGGTCTTTTACCTTATTGTCCTGTATATATCCACAATACTGATTAACACCAGTCCAAGGCTGATTGCCAAATATTTTTATGTTGTAGTTGCCAACAGGATAGCAAAGAGGTGTCAGATAGTTATCTATTACGATGCCCTTGTAAGGCCAGTAACCGCCCACAAAACCTATGTCGCAAGACAAAGCTTCGTCATAGTCAGACTTGAGATACTCCTGTACATCAGCACACATTATCAAAGACTTAGCATCAATTCCGATAGTCTTATATTTTGAATGAGTCTGGTCAACCGCCTGCTGGTCGTAATGGATGTGAACGAAGTCTGGCTTGCCTGTCTCTTCTTTCAGTCTTTTTAGAACTTCTAACTCGTGCTCTGTTGCATACAGCACATTGAATCTATTGTCTTGTGTGAAGTCTCCCCAGTCGCCTGCCCTCAGACCAACCTTGAGGTGCGGTCTTTCGTAGATACACTTTAGTAAGGCTCTATCTAGATTGTAAGATTGACCCATAAATATGTCAGGTTCAAAGCTATCAAACGCATCGAAGGCTGGTATGTTTTTAGAATCCCAGAAGTACACTTCCATACCACACTCGGCAAAGGCTCTGGCCCAAGCCATCCTTTGGAAGTAGTGAGCGTGCATCCCGTCACTTGATATTAAAATTTTCATTCTTTATGTCCTTCATGCAATCTATTTCAACTATAAATGTTTTGTCGGGTTTATGCACCTTAAAAGAGCCGCCTTTATTAATTATTGAGTTTATTATCTCAAAAGTTAGCAGGTGCTTTGAGTCATCATTTGATCTGCAGCAAAGGTTTCTGAGAATAGCTAACTCTTTGCCTGTCAAAAAGGCTATCTGAGCCCATTTGTCTTTTAATCCATAGGATAGTATACTAGCCTTATTGTTAACGGATGTTATACCAACTTCTCTCTCTAAGATACTGCCGGTTGTATCAGATACAATAAAAGACTTAGAAAAGTCTGCGCTATCAAGTATATTAGAGTTGAAATATAAATCTCCATGTATAATGAGCAAGCTATCATCTGTAGAGGAGTTTACAAGCAGCCTAAGAGTTTCAAAGGGGCCTGTAGTTTTGTATAGCTGGTTTTCAATAAGACGAACACGCCCGGTAAACTTTTTTATTATCTTCTGAGATTCTACACCAATGCCAACCAAAATGTTTGGGTCTGAAAACATTGACGACAGAGCTTCTATTTGTAGGTCAAGGAGGCACTTCCCTCCTATCTTTATTAGCGAACGTGGTTCGTTAGATCTAATCCGATTGCCAAGTCCAGCAGATAATAGAGCTACTCCTGTCGTGAGGGAACCTCTTTTAATTTTTTGTATGAATCTGCTCATGCCTGCTCTTAATCTTCTGCATATTGTTGATAAAAGTATTTTGATCCATCTTCATAGATTGGTTTTGCCCTGTCTCTCTAACAAAAGATAAAGGCTCTGCTATGTGGTTAATCATGCAGACATCTCCTAATCTAATCCAAAGATCATAATCTTCCGTGCATCCTATAAAGCCCTTTGATGCCGGGCCATGTAATGCACTATCATAAAATTCTTTGTTGTCTAGTATTATTCTCTCTAAATGTCTTTTCTTTATTACTCCGGCGCTATGAACAATACAATGGTGATGAAGTTCTTTTATTGAATATGGATACTTATATTCATATTTCTTGTAGTCAACGTTTCCGTAGTGTGTTTTATGTACAATATAATCTGAGTAACTAACGCCAACTTCCTCATATTTGAGAAGGGCATCTACATGCTTGCGCACTTTCGAGGGATGATACATATCATCAGCATCAAGAATCGCAAAGTAATCTGCCCAGCTCCAAGCTTCCCACATAGCTACATTCCTAGCGGTGCTCGCCCCTGAGTTCTCGATGCGATAGCACCATAAACTTAAGTCACTACATTTAAATGATTCCATAGAACCTTTATAATACGGTTCGTCTACTTCATGCTTATCTGTTATTGATGAAATATCTTCTGCAGCATAAGAGGAAATTTTATCCCACGATCCATCAGATGAGCCGTCATCTAGAACATAAACGCGGATCTCACCTTCATAATCCTGACTTAAGGCACTATCTATAGCGTCAATAACAAAATCACCATAGTTATAATTAGAGATTATAACAGCCACTCTAGGAAGCGTCATTGAAAAACTCCTCCTGCGTAAACACTGTCTTTTCTTCACCTTTTTCGGCAAGAGCTTTGACCTTTTGGATGAAGTCTATTCTTACCTTTTCTCCTGTTTCAGGATCTATTGGACTATTACTGCCGTCAAGAAATTTATGTACAGCGGCTTGAAAAATCATTCCCTGAATACCGTCTGATGGTTCAACAAGAACGACTCTATTAAGCTTAACATTTATGTTATTATCAATAGCCTCGAAGAGATCTTTTCTAATCTTCCGGTTTGATTCGGTTACATATATCCACCCATTCTTTGCGTGTTTAAATGCGTCGTCTATAAACAGCAAATTTCTCTGCTGCGTTAGAGTTTGTACTATGTGGAACTCAGTTACCTCGAAATCAAATGAGTCATGAAGTATACTATGTATCTGTTCATTATATTCGACCTTATCATTTATAAC
This sequence comes from Chalinula nematifera, assembly GCA_036873525.1. Taxonomy (NCBI): domain Eukaryota; kingdom Metazoa; phylum Porifera; class Demospongiae; order Haplosclerida; family Chalinidae; genus Chalinula; species Chalinula nematifera. The sequence goes on from JAYJLX010099668.1 coordinate 77,685, forward strand.
AACAATGTACCTTAGCGTGCCAGCCGTCTGATCTTTTATCTCTTGTATTCTGTTTTTAAGATTTGCTAAGGGGTTAGGAACTGTAGTTTTTAGAAACATGAAAATTCCTAAAGGCGGAAATATTTCAGACTTTACGGTCGCTACTAAGTCCTTCTTTTCTTCGTCGTCCAAAACCAACTTCCACTCTTCTGGACGAAAAGCCGTACAGAACCTATTAAAGACATAAGCATGTACTCCGTCTTCTTCTTTTGTATTTTCTTCGGGATTAAAAATCTTGTGTCTACCTAATTTGCATCCCGTTTGCGTATTGTCTGTGTATTCTGCAAATAGGCAATTCTTACACCATGTTTCAACTTGATACTCAGGCTGCATTTTTATCCCTCCTTGCAATTACTATTGATTGCATAGTGTCATTGTTTATGAATTTCTCTTCTATTGTAAGACCCGCCTGCTTTAGCAAGTCAGAAATTACTTCTGTATTCAGCAGACATGCTACCGCCGGTGTTTCTTCAAAGACGAGGTTGTTTAGATCTTGTATGTTCATCCCAGACTTGTTGTAGTTGTGACAAACCATATCAATATCTTTTTCGTATACAACGACTTTCCCTTGAAGTCTTAATTTAGAAACTATTTTACCCAAGATTGGCCCAATGTTGTTATAGTCAAACGTACACAGCGTGCAGTCTACTATTATTTCCGTAGCTTCTGCGTCATCTACGAGAATATCTAGGCTTGATATATCTTGTATCCATGTATGACTATCCTGTTGCGGATTTTTGTGTGATATTATTACCTTCATTTTATTTCCTATAATTATCTATAACATTAAAAAATAGAGTATTCCAGTTATCAACAAATCTTTGTAGATTAAACTTTTCCTGCATTGTCCTCTTTGCCGCCTCACCTAACTCTCTAGCTTTAGATGGGTTGTCTAGGAGATACTGGCAAGATGCGCGTAGTTCATCTGCGGTGTCCGCAAGCAAACCGTTCTCGCCATGCTGGATTATTTCTGGGATCATACAGTTGTTTGTGCTGACTACTGCGCATCCAGAGGCCATTGCCTCCATAAGGACTGTCGGCACTGGAGAGTGTATTGATGTGTTCAAGAATATAGACGAGCTTTTGTACGCATTTCTTAACGCTTCAATGCTTTCTGCCGGTTTAGAAAGTCCCGGACTATCTCCGAGAACCTTTATGGGCATTTGAGACGGAGAAGAAAAGTTGACAGTTTCTCGCCATAAATTCCAGCCACAACACCAGTCTCTATCTGGCCACTGGTTGACTACAGATAGTAAGACATTTTCTCTTTCTGGGTTATCGCCGCCATCCCAGAAATCAACATCTATACCATGCTCTATAACGGTTGTATTCTGGTTCTTGTGGTTGCCCCACTGTTTCATATTATATGTAGAGATAAAGCTGTTATGCTCCACTGGTATTGAGTTAAATCCATCAACCTGCTGAGCGACATCGTACCTGATGTCAGGAAGGACATGCGTGTGTCTTAGTATCGGAATATTAAATAAAGCTTGTAACTGCTTTGCCAATGAGATTCTTTCACAGCTAGTATGGCATAATATTAAATCAAAGTTTACATGCCAAGGTGCAACATCGCCCTCTTGGTAGTTTTCCGGTATTTTACCAAAATCTTTGTTCCAAGTCTTGCCGTGATTTATGGAATAAAAGTTATGCCCAGTACGACACAAGTTCTGTTCGTATCTTTCGTGGGTACAAAAGGTAAGTATATTAAGTTTATCACTAGGCGACAATGTTGATCTTCTAATTATGGATCTAATTGACTGTTGTGAAGCTCTGCTAGCCATTTAAAAGCTCCTTCATTGCTTGTCCTATTTTTCTTATCGTGTAGTTTTGGGATGTCTCTTTAGCTAAAGCCTTTATCTTTTGCCACTCTTGCTTGTCGTTTTTATATGTCTCGTATGCAATCCTCATAGTCGAGGCCAATGATTCAACATCAACTTCTTTCCAAGATGTAAGGGAAGTATAAACGTCTTGTAATGAGTCATTAGCAAGGTAACATCTAGCTGATTTTGACTGCACGGGCCAACCAACACAAAAGTCATCCATGCCCGTGCCTTGCGTGTGAATTACAGGTAGTCCCAAGGCCATAGCTTCTAAAGCTGGTATACACCAAGCCTCGCCAAAGCTAGGCATTACGAAGCAGTCGCATTTGCTCATGAGAGAAATCAGATGTTTTTTCTCAAGCATGCCCGTGATGGCGACTTCTTTTCTGTACTTCTTTCTGATTTTTAAGCCCGCCTTAACTGTTGAGGCAAAGTTGTCAAATTGCTCTAGAGTGCTGTTGGAGTCAACTCCCGGCATGGAGAGTTTAAGAAATAGATTCACTGGTTCAGATGGGTGAAACTCTGTATGATAAGCTCTCAGAAGAGCTTCTATATTTTTTCTTTTAACAAATTCACCGACAAAACAAAAGTTGAAGCATCCATCAAACTCCCCGATAGAGGCGCAGTCCTCTACATTTTCATAATCCTCCAGATGTATCGGCAGAGGACATATCTTAGTCGGGATTTTTACTCCGCTAGCAATCGAGGCTCTTACCATTTGGGAATTAGCCACCCAAGCTTCATCCATCAAGTTGATATATTTAGGCCACATGCTCTCGGAAAAAGTGCTTGTCTCTGTGTAGAATATACCTATGTTTTTTACAGAGGTGTTACAGTGATATAGGTTTGGAAGCGTATGCTGAATGCACACATCACAGCCACGCTCGCTCTGCGCTTCAAGCTGTTTAATTCTTTGGTTTGTGGTGTTGTTAGAATTGTTAAAGGTTATTGCTCTAGGGACAACATTTACTCCTGCAGAATCTAATGCTAAGATATTATTGAGCGCTGCATTACCCCAGCCTGTGCCGTCATTATAGTTTCCTATGTAAAGTATTTTCATGTTGACATGCTCCTTAACTTATCTCCTCTGGCCTTTTCCCAGTCATTTATAATTTTTCTCATGCCAAGCATTAGCTCACAAGCATCTTCTACGTTGAACGGTCGCCAATTACGAACATTGTTATTTACGTGTGATTCATTGAAATAGAAGTCAACATTAGTATTGTTGGCAGTACACTTATAAGTGATGTCCTTTATTGTTCTACGCCACAGATAACTGCCAATAAGTTCTGGTCTTCTATAAATATTTTTGAATATAAAATCAACCTGTTCTTTGATCGTTAATCCATCTGGGACTGATGTAGCAAGCGGTTCTAAAATTTTGGGTTCAGATAACCAAGTTTCACGATGATCTCTAACTGGCGTTTTGTCAAAATAGTCAGCCCAGACTTTTGCAGTCTTGTCCCAATTATAATTCTCTCTTGTCTTTTGCCTTGTAGCAAATCCCATTTGTCTTAGTTTTTCTATAGGCTTACTATAAAGCTCGCACATATTTACCAATAAACTATCGTTATTAGGTATTGCTCTTTCGCATCCAGTTTCACATTCAGTATACATGGACAATGGCGGTATCTTTATAGCACCTATATTGTTTGCTACAGACTGCATAGCAGAATAATCCACTGTCATTACTGGAAGACCGCACTGTGCTGCTTCTAGCTGAGGCATACCAAAGCCCTCGGAATTAGCATACTGAACGTATACATCAAATAGATTGTAAATCTGTGCTAGTTCTTGACGATCAAGCTGATTATTTATACCAACTAGCTCCCTTTTGAAGGTGCCGCAGTTATAACAGTGAGAAATAACATCATCAAAAAAAGATGCCCTTAGATCGCCACAGTTTTTGCATTTGTAGGTAAACAGAACCCTGTTAGTCAAGCCGTATTCTTGTAGCAATTCGGGTATTTGCCAGCCAATGTCGGGATAAGATGTATGGCAGTAGAGATATGCATTGTTCGCTTTGGTAACATCTAAAAATTGCCTAAATGTCTTGAACAGGTCTGGATAAAGCTTACGCCTTTGGTTTCTCATTACTGTCCCAAATATAAAGTGGGAAGGATCTATGCCTAGACGGTCTCTATGTAGCTCCTTGTTGCTCACTGGAAAAAACTCTTGGCTTGCGCAAGGAGGCGCTAGGTCTACGAAATTCAAAGACTTGGACTGCTTCATCATGACATCTCTACCAAATTCAGAGTACGCAAACACAGCGTCCGCTGTAGAGAAGGTGTCCATCCACTGCACATTTTGTGGACTCGCGTCTACGGTTGGCATTATACACCAATTAAATAAGTCTCTAAACGGAGACCTCTGTTGGAATTCAAACATCCACCAGTCTCTAATGTCCATGACAAAATCTGGCATAAACTCAAGTAATACATGGTTAAAAGTATAATCTCCAAACTCGTAAGATGGGTTGCTTTTGTAGAACTCCCAATCTTCGGCGTTTTTAGGTGGCTGATTAGGAAATATCAACCAGTCTTTTTGATGTTTTGCTGCCGCTTCAGTGTCTGTGTAACAAGCAAGCTCTGCGACTTCAAATCTAGGATCAGCGGCTAGTCTAGATAAAATCTGATTAGTATATACAGAATAGCCAGTGGGCAGGAAATGCCCCTCTGAACAGAAAAGAATTTTTTTACGTCTCATACCTTTTTATCTTTCCTATTGCTGAATAGAGAAAAGTGTAGTATTCATTCTTTGTTAAGGCAGTTTCTTCGCATATCTGCCTTCTGGTCATACCTCTAAATCTAAGCTCTAATATTTTGCTTTCAAGTGGAATAAGCTTGCCAGAATAAGCCTTTAAGATATTGTCGAATTCAATGGTTTCGTAGTTGTCATTCCAGTCAGGAGAAATATTCGGCTCTAGCTTTACATTCTCTTTCCACTGAAGTTCTTTTTTCAAAAACTTTATGAGAGAGTTTCTAACGGAGCAGAAGATATAGTCTCTCAACTCTCCCTTGCTCTCGTCGAATTTGTTTATAGCTTTTAACATACCTAGAAAACCTACCTGAAGCAGGTCTTCAAAGTCATATGTATCTGTAGTGTTATTGAACTCGGTGATGAGATATATAATAATATCTATGTTGTCATCTACCTGAGCTTCTATACTAGCCATTTTCTCTGCCTGAGAATATTCTAAAATTTTGGACACGGAAAACTACCTTCTGTCTATGTTCATCATTTGAGTTAGTCCACTTCTGCTGGCGAGCAGAACAGTTTACAGCTACAATATCACCCTTACCACAGAACTCGTTTATTGTTTCTGCTCCGCTATCCCAAGCCTCAAAGTCAAAAAAGTCAACTCTCTTCTTTTTGTTTCCGTCTTTGTCTTTTCTGTACTCTTCGATGGCCAAAGAAAAGGTAACAAGCTTTGTTTTACCAACATCTCTTATAACTGGATCGGCTACGAACCTTCCTATTAAAGTACAATTATTCATTTAATCTCCTATCAAATTTCATACTATAAGAGATTATAGCATTATGCTAGACTTCAGACACTTTGTTAATTATCAAACTTGTATCTTTTTTCTTAGAAACTTGCCCAAACAATAGTACTGTGTTGCCCTCATACATGATACCTTTGAACTCATCGTATGCATCGGGAAACATAACCGCTGAGTCTAGAGTCGCGCTAGAGTCTTCTACGCTTAGAAAAGCCATTGTTTGACCGGGATTTTTACCATTTTTAGTAACATACTCCCGTAAAGAATTAATATGAACAGCAACATTAACTTTGCCCGTTCTGCCGTTGATAATCTCTTTGCAGGTGCAATTTACCAGAGAGCTTTGTATGCCGTCAGTCTTTGAAAATGTAAGGGAAGTTCCCATGTATTTCTTTTCTGTGTCAGCTATCCAAGTCTCATGATCTGTAAGGTCGTATGGAGGTGAATCAATCATATTTCTAATATCAAACACCTTAATAAGCCTATTGGAGTTTATCTTAAGGTTGTTTATCATATTATCTATAGCATAAATTAGCGTATCATCTGAGTTATAGTTCTCGCTTAGCCACTCTCGCTCCCTCTGTGAAAGACTCCTATAGCTTTTATATTCATACATCATCTCATTTCTATGCATACGGTTCTTTTTACCATTAAAAGCACCGACACTTATTAGGGATTCCATGCATGTCTTGTTTACTTTGAAGCCTAGCGTTAAAAGCGTATCTAGCCAAGTAAAATCTGAGAAGTTTTTGCCGAGCCTCTTCTCTATTTGAGGGATTAAATCAAGCATCTTCCTAGACTCAGCAGTACCAACACCCTTTACGTTTGTGATGCCAAAATATATCTTGTCCCCATTAGCAGTAAAGTCTGTGTAGAAATGGCCAACTCTAGGAGGTAATACCTCTATGTCGTATAGCTTAGCATCAGATACTAGTTCCTTGATCTCCTGTTGAGGATCTGGCTTTCTCTGGGCGTGATTAAGATAAGATTCAAAAAACCTAACCCGTCGATGAACTTTGCAGTAGGCGCTTCTGTATGCGTTGACGGCATATGAAACAGCGTGTGACTTATTAAATGCGTATCTGTTCGACTTCTCAATCCATCCAAATATTTCTTCTGATGTCTCTTCATCAATGCCTTTGTTAATAGCCCCCTGCACAAAGGAACCCTTGATTTCAGCCATAAGCCCAGCTTTTTTCTTGCCAATAGCCTTTCGTAAATTGTCGGCTTCTTTGAGATCAAAGTCAGCAAGCTGTTGAGCTATCTTCATAGATTGCTCTTGGTATACAAGAACCCCAAATGTCTCTTTCAGAATTGGCTCAAGGCTATCATGCAGATACTTTACCTCATCAATGCCCGCTTTACGATCAACATAGTGCTGCGTCATAGATTTGCCTTCGGTAAAAGCTTTCAAACAGCCGGGACGAATAAGCGAAATTAATGCAGCTAGCTCTTCAATATTTCTTGGGCGTACTCTTTTTGCCCAAGATCTACCGAGCTGAGATTCTAACTGGAAGACTCCTTTGGTATATCCTTCACAGATTAGATCCCAAGTTTTATCATCATTAAAGTTGTCAATATTAAACGTAGAATTCGCCATTTGCAAATGCTTTCTCAAACTTAGTCTTTTCTGAAATATTACGTTGGAACTTTAAGAACTTAATCAATATGTTAGCCGTGTCCTTAACGTCCTGTAGGGCATCGTGAGCGTTCTGTTTGCTCTCTTCAGGAAAACCCATATACTCTCTAAGGAAGTCCATACTAAGGCTCTTGAAGTCTTTATTGTTCTCAGTCCAAGAGAATACCATATCCATTAGGTCTAACTTAAAAATTGGATTAAATACAGTCTGTCTCCCTCTAGAGTCAGTCGTGCCGTACATGTCACACATCCTTTGGACGATTGGCAGGTCAAAGCCAATGATGTTATAGCCTGCTGCAATCGGAGCCGTATAAGAGGTTCCTCTAAAGTTGAACTTGTTACAGAAATCCTCAAACTTTTGCCAAACACTTTTTGGTGACGGTGCTTTTGCTAAGTCCTTGCGGTTCTTCCCAGTGATTTGAAGCGCTTCGTCTTCGATAGGATCGAATCCTGCCTCAATAGCCTTCTTATCGTCGAGAATGGGTCTGATTTCACTATTGAATACTCCGCCGGGCTGCAACGTTAATCGTCTGCCATGAAGAGCTATTGCCGCAATCTGAGTAGGTTGCGTCTTATGTGGGTTTCTAGACCCTGTTTCAAAGTCAAAAACAATAATATCTCTATAATTCATTACGCTTTCCTTTTTAGTTCTATGAACATATTAACAGCATCGTCGATACTCTTATAAATTTTGCTAAACTTTAACCTCTTAGAGTGTACTTGATAAGTACGAGACATCCCATTTCTTGATGGAATATAGTTTCCTAAATTGCATAAACTAATATCCTTGTACTCAATCGCACATCCAGAAAAGATGACTGATTTGTAATCCTTTTTGATATCCATTATTCTTTTATCTCCATTATCTTACTTAGTAGGTCAATACCTAGTATATCGAATTTAACGTGCCCCTGCTCTTCAAGGTCTCCCATTTCAAAACCAGCGACGAGGTTGTTATTTTTGTCCTGCACCATTGGGCACACTTCATTTAATTTATTTGATGATATAATCACTCCGGCGGCGTGCTTGCCTTGAGACTTTATAGTACCCTCAATATCCATAGCCTGTTGAAACACAGAAGATAGTGGCCCGATTAAGTCATCTTCACTATTGACTTTACACCATCTATCTAGAATTTCTGGTTGATACAATAGAGTCCATCTGATTAAAGACTTCTCGCCGCTTTGCTCTAAAAGGTCTGATACATCTGCCTCATTGGGAATGTTCTTAGTAAGTTCATTCATCTCAGAGAAAGAAACATTGCTATTTATTCTCATGACTTCCTTAAGAGCAGCACGACCCTGTAGTTTGTTGAAGGTAATCATCTGTGATACATTGTCTTCGCCGTATTTTGTCTTGATATAGGTGATAACTTCATCGCGTTTCTCTGCTGGCACATCTAGGTCGATATCAGGTAGAGACACATGGTCTTCAGTGTTACGTCCAGCGTTGTAAAATCTCTCAAAAATCAGGTCATATTCAATCGGATCAATCTCCGTGATACCAATCAGGTAGGAGATAAGGCATCCGGCAGCAGAACCTCTTCCCGGCCCCGGCAACCAGCCTTGTTCCCTAACAAAGTTTACAATATCCTGAACGATTAGAAAATAACCAGACAGTCTGGCGTCAAAAATAACGTCCATCTCATTCTTGATTCTATCGAGATATTCTTGCTTTTTTTGGTCGTCATCTACTTTGCCAGTTTCAGCGAGTAAAGTTCGCCAACCATCTCTACATAACTGCTTAAGATATTCGTCTTCGGTGTATCCTTCTGGACAGTCAAACTCAGGCAGCATTGGCTGGCCCAGAATGTCGTATTCCTCGCACTGATCTGCTATTTCATTGCTCATAGCAATCTGTTCGTCAGTGTACTTAGACTTGACCTCTTCTATAGTCGGCAAGTAAAACTTGTCTGACGAGAAAAAGGGCTTCAAGTGCTTGAAGGAGTCGAGCTTACCTTTGACTTTAGACATTGTAGTCTTCATGCCTGAACACAGAAGTATCCTATGAACCTCTGCTTCATTCTCTTCTACGTAGTATGCAGAATATTGCTTCAATCCGTCTATGCAGATAAGATTTTTATCAAGCGAAGCTTCCGTTAGTTTATACACTACATCATCTTCATACATATTCTTCTTAGAAACAAGGTCAATCAGCGCATACCAGCCAGCTTTATTCTTAGCGATAACAGTTTTCTTTTTGCCGTTATCAAACTCTAGAGTACATCCCATAATGGGCTTAATGTCGTTCTTCTTGCACTCTTTGTAGAACGTAACTGCCCCTGATATGGTGTTAATATCAGTGATTGCGCACGCTTTGTATCCAAACTCTTTACACTTCTTAGCTAACTTGTCTGGCTTTGAGAAGCCTCGCTGTAGACTGAAGTGAGTTTTTACATTTAGTGGAGTCCAACTCATCTAAATAATCCTATGTAGTCTTTCTGTGTCTAAATCTTTTTAAGTCTGAGATTGCAACATTGTAACAGTCAGCCCTAACTATGAACCCATTAGACGGGTCTATCTGGCCTTTAGTCAGCTTCTTGGCTTTTTCAAAATATTCATCATGCTCTAGCCATCCTAAGACCCAAGCTCTACCCCATCGCTTGTTCTTGTTTTCAATCCTAACAAATGCGTACCTGTCGCATTTTTGCTTTGTGTTAAAATTAGCAACTGAACACTCGTAGAACGGTTTAGGTTCTGAGGTGCATCTCTTTGTCTTAACATCGTACTTGATGCCCGACTTAGAAACTATGTCGTAATCGTATGTGTTATTAATTGTACCATCAATAACTACGTTTGCAACCTCTTCTCCTAAAAAACCTGCGATATTTCCGCCGCCCTTCATGATGGAGTTGCGTATTACGCCCATCTCTCTAGACTTAGCCCAAGCTCGCTTCTTCATTTCTTCTGTAATTTGTACTTCAATCATTATCCTCGGCCTTCCATAGAACTATTCTTTCTTTTTTCTTTTTCTCTTTTTCTCTTTTCATCTCTTCTATGCTTTTAATTTCGATCAGAGTATTGATTTTCATTAGTTCGCCACAAGCCCTCAACCTTTCCTTCCAGACTTCATCAATCCTGTCCTCGGTAGGATTATCAAAATCCCTCTCAACAAACCAGCAGCTAGAGTCTTCAAAAACCTGCACCTCAACTTGCAAAATATCTTTAAAATATAGGTCAACAGCGTCGGTAACACCTGTGTGACCGCCTCCGTAATCATGTCCGGCTATTATTCCACCTTTCTTGACCTTTGGGGCCCAGCTCCTTACGTCCGTTAAAACATTTCTCATGTCGTGTGCAGCATCAATAAAAACAAAGTCGAGCGATTCTTCATCGTAGAGCTTAGAGGCTTCTTTTGACGGAAGTCTGAATGGGTTGATTACACCTAAAAACGGTTCTATGTTCTTCAGAAACACCTGAAACAAGTCACCAGTAACCACATTATTGTCTTCTGCGACACCTCCTTTATAATGCTCTTCAGAACCCTCCCATGTGTCAACACAATCGAATCTTATGTCTTTGCCACTGTTAATAATCTCTTCTGCCATACATGACGAGCTTTTACCTTTAAAGGAACCCACCTCCACAAAGTGAGAGCCGCTGTTGAACCTTTTCACCATCTTGCTGTAAAAAGACGCATCGAGTTCTCCCCAAAATCCGTCTAAGTCTTCATAGTAATATTTCATTTTAAATCTCCTTTTATCCCGGTGCCTCATAATACCCAACATCAAAACCTTCTCTTGTGCATTCTTGTATTGTGTCTAACATACCAAACTGCTCCAAGTGATTGCTTACATGTCTACACATGCTCTCATTAGTTCCCGGCCAGTCTTTCTTGCAGAAGTCACAAAGCTTTTGACATTTCCAGTGAGATTGATTCCTAGAAAGCAGTCTTGGCTTGGTTGTCTTCTTAATCTCTTCAAACCTGTCCTTCAGCATCCCCAAGAACTTCTGCCTGTCGCTTTCCTCAAAACAAATACTAAACGGCCCACCGTCCCTAATGAAGTATATCGACATAATCGCGTCTTCATATTCAGGGAAAAGTTTAGAAATTGCATAATGATACAGCATTAATTGTGGGTCTTTACATAGCTTCTCATAAGTCTTCTCTTCTCCTGTAGCCCAGTTAAGTCTGCGCCCTGTCTTCCAGTCGATAACTTCGATAACTCCGTCATCAACTTCGGTCACTAAGTCAATAGTGCCTTTAATAGCTAACCGACCTTCAACCGTAGTTCCGTCTGGCATATCGTACTCATATTTGGCCCAGTCCTCTTCTATAGCAATATCAAATTGTGGCTCAGCCGCTACGATATTTCTGTTACGAGGATCAAAGATTCCATCTTCATAAGTCAACGCTTCCCAAGTCGTTTTATCACAAAACTTATAGTCGGCATTAGTGTAATGATGAGTGCAATTAGATGTGTAATGGTCGTAGCTACGCTTAAGGATTTCGTTTACAAATTTCTTTGTTCCGAGTCTACGTTTGGTAAACTCGACCTCTCCGATAGCGTCATCCTCAAGCAATAGCTCGGCCTTATCTTGGTGTAGCTTTTTACAACCGGCTAGAACTTCCATGACTTTATGGACAACAGTTCCCAGCTGAGCTTTCTTGCCAGATACGGTCTGATGACCTAAAACATAGGTCATAAAGTACTGCATTTGACAATACTCAAAGTTGTTGTAACTAGAGCTACGTATGTATGTAACTAACATATTTATTCCTTGATTTTCTTGATACCGCCAACAAGTTCAGGTTTGTCCTCAACTGGCTCCGGTACTACGGGTTGTATCACATCTCCCAACCAACCCCATTGTTCTAAGAGAGAAATAACTTCTTTGTTCGTTTCTAAAAGGCTAAGATCTTTATTATCAATCACAGCGTCGTATTCTATATTGTTGACTTCTGTCTCGCTAGAGTGCGCGTCATCTGAATCATCTCCCCTAGTTAATCGTATAACTTTGCCACCAGCTCTTTGAACTGCTTCGGCCTCATTGGGAAACCTGCAATCTGAGATAACAGCAAATAAAGACTCTTCTTCCCTAATGTTTCTCAGTGTTCTATCAGTCCAAATGTCTGGATGAATCTTGCGACAAATGTCCGTCCCAAAGTGCTGTAGAAATTCTCTAGCTGTCATTCTGCCTTCGTTCTCGCCTTCATAGCCGGGCATGTCTTCCCACCTAATCCAAGTTAGACTGTTCTTATCTAGATCTGTACCATAGCACTGTGGCTTTGTTAATCCAAAAAGACCAGTAGCTATCTCTTTGAGAGATGATGCGAAGGAGTAGTGCTTAATAAAAGGCCACATACTCTCTGCCGCCCACATGCCAAACTCAAGGTCGGTGCGCGTTACATCAAGGGCGCCTTTTGTGGTTTTTTTCTCACCGTTTTCATCTACAGAGACCGTATCTATAACAAGGTGTCCATCTGAGGAAAGATCAAAACCATCTATTACATTATAAGACCTCATTTGGTATCCATGCAAGAATGAACAACATGAATTTTTGCCGGATTGTTTTTTGCCAGCAAACGCCAAGATTCTAGTCATACTAATACTCCTTCTAACTGTTCAAGTATTTCATTATTTATTTGTTCTACTGTCATATCGCCAATATCTTTCTGCGATATGTTTGGTCTGTGATAATTAAATCGCCTGCCGCATTTCTTCATTATCTGCTCAGCGGCTCTATGTCCAGCTTCATCATAATCTGTCAGGACTACCAAGTTTAATGCGCCACTTTTTTCTAGCAATACTAACTGGTCATCACTCATGTTTGCGCCAAATATTCCGACACAATTTTCTATACCTGCCTCATGCAACCGCCAAACATCTCCTTGTCCTTCAACTACAAATGCGGTGCCTGTTTCTAGTATTTTGTCCTTAGATAAATTTAGGCCGTACAGGTAAGAGCTTTTTCTAAACCCTCTGCTGTGCAGCCACTTAGGTTTCATATTTTCGTAGACCGACCGGCCTATACATCCAATATAATTATAGCCCTCATCATAGATTGGGACAACAACTCTGTTAGACATTGGCTTATTTTTTTTGCTACAAAGTCCTACATCAAATTTTGCAAGAACCTCTTCACTGTAGCCTCTGTTAATATAATAACTAGCTGGTATGTTTAATTCCTGTAAAATTAGATCTCTGTCTATAGCAGGAGTTGACCTCTCTGGATCTCTGTGAAAAATTTCAAGCAGCTTTAAATCATTGTTGGAATCTACATTCTTGATGTCCTTAAGCTCAGACTCGCTTAACCCTAGAAAATCCATGCAAAACTTAACGGTCTCATATATATTAGGATTACCGTCAGCCTTATTTGCAAGGACACCCTTAACAAATCCAAATAGGTTTCTTCCGTGATCAGATTCGCAGTGATTTGTCCAGCAGTTCCAGTTGCCTTTTACGCTATTGCCATCTAGAAAAATGCAGCATCCCTCTGGGTTGTCTCCACCATGAATTGGACATGCGAAAGCATATCTATTAGGGTACTCAATGAAATCAATTTCAAGATATTTCAATAGCTCAGGAAGCTTTGAGAATAGCTGATTAGAGATCTTCAATATTTGTTGGTTGCTCTCCATCTTCGGAAACAAAACCTTTATCTCGAACGGTAGAGTTCTTTCTCAGAGCATTTCTAGTCTCTCCCTCTACCAACTTACCAAACTTACCAAACATGTTCATATTTATATAGTCGCCATCGTCCAATCCTGCACCATGTCGAGCTACAATAGGAACTAACTTTCTATTACCATTGTCTTCATCATCATCGGCAATTTCCTCATCTGACTTCATCTTAAATATAGAGAAGCTAGTACAAAGCCAAATTAGCCTATCTGACCCAGAAACTACGTCTGTTGACTCCTTTGTAATACCATCCCTGTTTAGCTGTACAAAGCTTAGACAGGGGACATCATATTTAACACAGAAATTATGTAGCTGTGTTATTTGAAAGCCCAAGACTTGAAACTCTTGCATAGAATTAGAAATACTATCAGAGTTCATTAGCTTGAGATAATCATATACTATTAAGCAATCTTTAGTCCTGCCAGTCTCGTCAAATCCAACCTCTTGATATATCCACTTACGCATAATGCTCAGTATATTCTCAAAAGGCTGACCAGCGATACTAACATAGTGGTAAGGAATTTCTTCAAGTTGCTTCGCTGCCATCTCAACTTTTTCAAGATTGAGTTCGTTATCTGCAAACTTACCGCTTGATATTGTATTTATCTCTACACCGCTGATATTTGCCAACATCCTATTCAGATGGTCTTCTTTAGACATTTCTGTATCTAGTACAAGTACGGGAATATCTAAGTTTTTTGATACGTGCATAGCAACGGCATCTCCAAACATCGACTTACCAACCTTTGGTCTTGCGGCAATTAGATCAACACACTTCCTACGGAGACCACCGCCTATCGCTTCGTCATAAATTGGAAATCCTGTGCTGATACCAAGCATGTCGCTCTTATTCTCAGATAAGAACTCAACATAGTCGGCTACTTCGTTACCAATAACCTCTGGTTTATTGTCAGACCTTTGGTATATTTTGGCCGTAGCATCCAGCACGGGCGTTTCTATAATCGAAATGATATCATTAATGTCTTCATCGCCAGTTATCTTATCTATTCTAGTTGAGCAAACAGCTAGAGTTTTTTTGACATCTCTAGCAATTTGCAGCTTAGCCAACTTCGCAGCGTGGAATCCAACATTTTCTTTATGTATTGGAAAGTTGAACAGAGACCTGAGAAAACCTACCTCTTCTTGGTTGTTTATATTTTCATAAAACCCAAGCTGATTAGCGGCAGAAAGAATTGATGACAACTCTACCTTGTTTACATCCTGAAGAGACTTTTTGACACACTTAAACAGCATCTGATTTGTTGCGTCTGTGAAGTGTTCCGCTTCAAGATAGTCAGACTCCAGCAAAGCATCAAGGCCGTACTGACATAAGCCAGATAGCACAGCCCTCTCTGCAGCTAAGTCTTCTAATTTGCGCTTATCTTTTTGATCTCGTACCATAATAATCCAATATTAGCCATCGCATAAGAAAACCACATGAGAGCATGTGGATAATCCTTTTGTTTTATACAAGAAGTACACACAACCAAATACATTATTGAGGCTGTGGTAATTGCGAGCATACCTAAGTTCATTACATTCCTCTAAAAATATAGAATCCCATACAAATAGTTGCGCTTAAAAATACGCCCAACAAAAAATCTTTCCATTCTAAAGTTAGTGCTTTTTTCATTATCCAAAAAGTCCTTTGATCTTAGTTAAAATATCACCACCTCCAAAACCACCTTTGAAGATAACTAGGTACGCTACTATAGCACCTGCTATGATAAAAAACAACCACTTTCTCTTTGAGGCGACCGCATAAATCTTTTCTTTGACGGCGTTCAGCTTCTCTAATCGGTATTCCCGTCTTTCTTTGACTTTTTCCTGACGGTCTTCCTTGCGATCTTCTTTCTCTTCACGCCTGATCTCACCCCTTGTTCGGACATCAGCTTCATCAGTTGACTCTTCTGCGGGTGTCTCTTCATTATTTTTTGCGGCTTTTCGCTCAGCAATAATTTGTTGTAATCTATTCTTAAACATTATAGTTCCTTTTAAAAATTATGTTATCTTCTTCTGTCTTCCAGACACTTATCACAGACGAACCAGTCTCTACGGTGAACTTCTTTAACCTCAAATGTCTTTGAGCAAGCTTGACAGTGTTGCTTGACTTTTTTAGGTGCTTTTCGTCTTTGTGTAGGAACAAAGTCTGGCGTTGCCATATCCGTATGCTCTGTTCCGTCGTCCACAAAGCTGTTCTTTCTAGATCCCATTTCATTGACAGGCACTTTTCTCTGCTGTGGCTGTTCTCTTTTAACCGTAAAGTCATCGGCAGAGGCTCTCTCAACCGAAGAATCCCGCGTAACAACCTCTTCTTTTACAGGCTGGACAGGTGTTTCGGAATCCCCTTGTTCGGTCAAGAGAGAATTTGCCATTTGTATTAACTCTTCGTCGTTGAGCGCTATACCTTTTCTAAGAAGGTCTTTAGCTGTCTGTATGATACTCATTAATAACCTCGTCTTTTTCCAATATCATGAAGGACTGTAGCCATCTTCTTTACTGAATCAATCTTTCCTGATATTCTGTTTACTCTAGCTTCGGCTGATAATTTTAATCTATTTAATTCTGATGCCATTGGGTTCTCTTTAATAGCAGAGTAGTATCTTACTTCCCACTTGGCATACTGACCACCGTAGTTGTCCATTTTGTCTGCGACTATAAACCAAATACTGTCGGTGCAAAAGTTAACTATTGTCTTCTCTTTATTATGTAACGACTGTAAATATTCTGCATGTGAAAATAAAACAAAACTAAAAGAAAGTGCCTTTTGCTGATCGAGAGATCTTAGCTCCGATACTGTCAGGGCCATGATGCCATCGACCTCCTCGTTGGCCTTTGTTAAATCTACGTTTCTATCTTCAATCCAGTCATCAACTTTCTGGAGAAATTCATTCGCTTTTTCTTCGTTAGTCAAACTTTGCTCTCCATTCTTCTTCAGATTCGTCGTAGTTTAGTTCAATCAAATTCATGTGATTTAGCTTGCACCAAGCTCTTTTGTCTTTGTCTCTTGCCTGAGCTTTGAAAAACGCCATCTTATCTTTGTGAAAAAATGAATTGAATTTAAAGTGCTGTTCCCCATGTACTTCTACAATCAAATCTCTATTAGGTACATATAGATCAGCATAAAGCAGAGTCTTCCTAGAGCCTGTTCTAGTTCCCGGTAGTGTCACTTCCTCTAGTATTCTATCATAAGGGTACACTTCTTTCAAGATGGATCTTGCTTTTTTATGTAAAGAAGATCTGTTTTTTTCATCTACCGAGGCTTGACTTCTAGAGGGGTTCCATTTCCAAGTTTTACCATCGAGACCTTCTACATACATTATAGCATACCCTTAATTTCTTTTTCTAAGATGTCAAAGACTTCTTCATTTGCAAGCAGAAAATTATATAGCCTCTCCTGCCCCTGAAACTTGACGGCTTTCAGCACGGCTTCTGAGTCTTCTTCGTTAATCTCTGGTTTGATTTTTTTAACTACATCGGCATGCCCTAGCATGAACTCGCATGTTAGCCAAGCCCCTGCTTTGGCTATGAGTCCAATGTCTAAAGCTAGCATGATAATTTCTTGAATCTTATCAATGCCGTGCCCATATTTAATCCAGCTTTGACACTCAGTTCCGGGAGATCCCATTGATGAGCATACCACTTTCCAATTAACAGCTTGTCCAACTTGAGTGTCGCTCTGAACCCAAGGACTAATAGACTTTACCTCCATTCTTGTGTCGGCTTGGTATTGGATTTTTCTGCCACAGTCTGGCATCCTAGATGCTCCATAACCGGAGGTATTGGCAATGAAGTGTGTAATAATAATTAAAGTCGCCTTTTGATTCGGTACGATCTGCCCCATTTTCTTACAGAACACCGACAGTATTTTTGGCAGTCCAGCACGACCGGGTGTCATATCTCCGTCTAACTCTTTTTCTGGCATGAGAGAAGACGTAGAGTCGATGATACAGACACAGCCCTCATTTTCTTTTGCGCTAACTAGCTTGACAGCAATATCTAAAAATGCTTCGGCGCTGAGTGGCTCATCTTCGGAATGGATGATCTGCATTTTCTCTTTGTCGAGACCATCAACGCCAAGCAGGTTCATTTCTTTAAGCCTGCCTTCAGCATCAAGATATATGATTGGCCTTCCTTCTTTTTGGCAATTTGCCGCAATCTGTAGGGCGGTAGTAGTCTTGCCACATTTAGGATCTCCAGTCAAGATAACCCAAGAACCTTCCTTTATGCCTCCGTTAAGAGCTAAGTCAATAGCGGGGCTAACACTAACAACCTTGTAATCTTTTCGTCTTTCTAAGATTTGGTTTCCCGTTGATATTACGTTGCCATATTTTTTAACAATATCTTTGATGAAGGATGGGTCATTCTTCTTTGTCTTTGCCATTAGTATTCCTCAATTTCGTAAAAAGTGTTTTTCTTCCAAATGTTTTTCTTGGCTGCGATTCAATGTTGTCTTTATTGACTTCAATAACTTCTGCGTTTTTCTTCTTAGGTCTTCGGTCAAGCCGTTTCTTGTGTTTCTCTATCTCGTCTTTAACCCATTTGGGCGCAGCGCTGTATACTCTTTTGTTCTTCTTTATAATGTAATCATAGACAGCTTCTTCACCAAAAACACGGATGAGTTGATATACTTTTTTTACCTGTAGCTCATATTGCTTTTTACGTGTTTTATTCCAGAACTTGTAAGACAGGGAACCTACGTTCTCTTTTTCCGCCTTACGCTGTACGAGGATCTCAGCTAGATACTGTCCTACCGTACAATACTCACCCGTTGAGGGTGACTTGAACCTGCTCGCTTGACTTCTTTGTTTCGCCATTACGCCATATCATAAAAGAAAGGTTTTCTTGTGTAGCCTGCCTTCTCTGTGAAAATTCTTCAAACTCACATTCTGGCCAGCTGTATTTCTTAATATCAACAAATTCTAAGTTGTCTTCCAGTAAGCCGAAAGTCATATGCTGGAATGTTGGGCCTTCTCCGGTGGCCATATCAATATCTCTAGAGAAACCTCTAGCGATAAAGAAACCATCAAGACCGTTCTCATCTTCAAAGACAACCTCTTCTGGGGCACCCATTACAATAACCTGAGCTTTACAAATACACTTGTCGTTCTCTTCACAATATCTTTGTAGTCTCAACCAAGGGCTTTCCTCAACTCCGGGTCTTTCGTAATCACCCCATACTACAGTTCCATCATTTAGAGTGCATTTCCAAGTCATAGAAATGTCTTCCATAATCAGCTTGCGGATGTGGTCATCCCTTACTGTGCAAATCATTTACTAGTCTCCTTTGATTTTATGGATAGCCCCTCTATGTCTTTTTGCGACATTGACTTCTTTCTCTTCTGGTTGTCGTCTACCCTTAGTTGCATCACCAGCCATAGAAGCGTTTTCAGTCATGATTGTGGCACCATACTTTTGGTTTCTAGCGAATTGCTCACCAGCAATACTCTGTGGCTTGTCGTCGTCTTTTAGCGTAGCAATATGCTTATTGACGGAAGCTTCTGATCTGTCAAGCTCCTCAGCTAATTCTTCTACAGGAAGGGATTTGTTTTCTTCAATGTAGGCTTTTTCTTTCTTGGAAAGCGGTCCTTTTTTTGTCATTAGTTTATCTCCATTAATGCTCGTCTAGCTCTAGTCAAAAAGATACGCTCTCTATTCTCTAAGTATTGCATATAGTAAGCATAAACTTTTTGGTTTACTTTTTTATAGTCAAAATAAGGGCGATTGTGCTTTCCTTTATCTGCTCCCAAAGGGTCAAGCAATTCACCTCTACCAAATTTTATATAATGAGTTTTGAATCCATTATTATCAACAACCTTCACAAAGGCATCATTAGGCGCTGATTCTTCTGCTCCTAGCCCATAGTAAGTTGAAACTTTGTTTTCAGGATCTGGTAGATCAAGACCTTCCAAACCCTCATTTTCCCATCTAGCCATTTAACTTCTCCAATTTATCTAATACGTTTTTAACGCATGAGTTTCTATCAAAACCGTCTATTTTCATCTCTGCGCAGGGCGCAATGCCTAGCTTATTTAGTTCATCTACAGAAAGATATTTAGGGCTAAGACTACCGTCTTTTAGCTGTTGGTGTATCTTGATCTGTATTCTAATTACAGCGCTATGCGGCACCTCTGACCTAGTTAAATCTGACATCATTCACCCTTTTCAATATAATTCTTTTTCTGTGCAGCAGTCATCTTGTTAATCTTTCTTCTGCGATTATTAGCTTCTGCGTCTTTGCGTACCTTATCTATGTTGTCGGCTTGCTCTTTTGCCTGTAGTTCGTACTTGCCTAGCTTTTGAGTATTGCGATCAGCTAGGTGCTGAATAGTAGTAGGCTCGCCCTTCACTGAAACATGAGGGGCATTTAGAATAACTCTTCTAAACTTATGTTTTTTACATTCGGGACATCTTACGAGAGGCTTTTCAGAGAACTTCTGGAAAACCTCTTTGTAGTAGCCGCACTCGCTACATTCATAATCATAAGTTGGCATGTATAACTCCTATAAATAATCTATGATATTATAGGATCACTTATCGAGTTTGACATCTACTTTTTTCAGATTTTCAGCAAATTCTTCTAGCGTGTCTATTGTGACTTCTCTGGCCACTTTTCTTGCGGCCTCAGTAGCGTAAGCCTCGACCTCTATTGGAAGCTCATTAGAAAGAGCTTGAAGAAATGTCTCAAACTTCATGGCTGTGTTGTCTGATACTGTGGTATTATAGTATATACCTTCTTCCAAAATGCTAAGTCTCTTGTCTAGTTTGCTGTTGTTATATTCAGCTCTAACGCCTATAAAAATAATGGCAGCTAGAAAAAGTCCTCTAAAAATACTTGACAGGTTCATCGTCTTCTTCTTTCTTGTTTAGTCTCATGAGAATCTTGGATACAATATCGCTTCGCACAATATCACTATAGTCAAGCTCGCAAACTCCTACACCGGAGACCTCAACTAGTTTTTCCATACAGGTGTGCAAACCTCCTTGTTGCTTGCCTAAATCGGACTGCCTTAGATCTCCATTTATTACCGCCTTTGATTCTTTACCAATTCTTGTAATAAACATTTTGATCTGCTCGAACGTAGCGTTCTGTGCTTCGTCAAGGATCATAAAACAGTTATGAAAGTTTCGCCCTCTCATGTATTCTAGGGGGCAGAGTTCAATAATGTTTCTATTTCTATACGTCTCAACAGTGTTCTTTGTTAAGTACTGATTCATCTCTTCTAGTATAGGTATTAGGTATGGGTTTATTTTTTCAACTAATGTTCCCGGCAAATGCCCTAAACCCCTTCCTGACTCTACTACAGGTCTAGTAATTATAATCTTATCTACTTTCTTTTCAATCAAATATTCACAGGCCATTCCTACGGACACGCTCGTCTTTCCAGATCCAGCAGGCCCAGAGCAAAACGTAACATCAGACTTATTAATCTGACCCATGTAATGTTCTTGATTTCTAGTTTTTGGTCGTAGTATCTTGCGGCGCTGTCTAGTTGTGGGCTTCTTCTTCGATTGTCTTGCCATTATTATATGTAACCTTTTCTACTGTTTGTAAGTCTGTATCGCGACACATTGGACACATCGGTTGTGATCCGGGTTTGTGTATCCCTAACTGGTGATGGGTCATGAGTATAGCTTGTAATATCTGTGTATCTCTAAGTTTTGCATGTAAAGGCAGTTCTTCGAGGTCTTTTGACACAGGAATCCTTATCTGCACTACATCACTCTTATTCATTATATGTCTATACATATAGAAAGACCCCGCTAAATTTAGCAAAGATAGAGAAAATAACACATACACTGCGTTTCTAAAAAATTTCATGATATTAACCAAACAGTTCGGTTATAACCTTGCCGGAGTTAGCGATCTTCATAGGTCTACCACTGTTGCTAGTAAACGTAGTTCCCAAAGAAATGCCCAGTGCTTTACAAACGGAAGCCATGACATCCTGAGATGTGTAAGGTTCGGTTTCAACACGAGTACCATCTGAGTTTGTTTCGCCAATGGCTATGCCGCCATTCATTCCAGCTCCACCAACAACAACACTCCAGCTTCGTGCCCAGTGGTCACGACCAGCATTACCGTTGATGCGGGGAGTTCTACTGAACTCGCCCATCCAAATAATCGCTGTGTCTTGTAATAACCCACGCTGTTCTAAATCTTCATACAGCGCGCTCATGCCTTGATCTAACATGGGCAATTTCGTGTCTCTTAGAGTTGGGAAAATGTTTTGATGGTTATCCCAGCCACCTAGATTAACTTCAATAAAAGGCACGCCAGCTTCCACCAAGCGTCTAGCCATTAGACACCCTTTGCCAAAGCTATTGTCCCCGTATCTTTCCTTTACGTTCTCAGGCTCACTAGCAACCTTAAGTGCATCCATCTGTGCGCTTGTCAAAACATTAAATGTTTCTTTAAGTATAGCTTGATGGTCTTTTGCTAGTTGTCCTCGTCTTTGATTTATAAATGCATTCTCTATAGCATCTAGAGCGTATGCCCTTTGGTAGAATCTCTGATCTACTTTCATATCTAGATTTCTGATCCTACCATCGCTGTTTACAACAAAGGGATTGTACTTAGCTCCTAGAAAACCTGCTCCCATGCTACCGCCACCCACAGAAATGAACTGGGGAATTGCCAAATCTTTTCGTCTTAGTTGATGGGATAGGACAGAACCATAGCTAGGGTGGTCAATGTTAGGGTTGGGAACATACCCAGTATGCATATAATAACGACCTCGCATATGATCTGCTTCACGAGTGCTCATGCTCCTAACAATAGCAGCGTGATGCATTTGTTTAGCCATCAACGGCATGTGTTCGCTAATTTGAACATCTCCGCTAGTTGCGATTGGGCGAAACGGGCCACCTGTAGGAGCGCCCGATTTAAGATCCCAGATATCCATCGTAGAAGGGCCACCGCCCATCCATAACAGGATAGCGGATTTGCCATTTTTCTTTAGCTGATCTTGGTTTGCTTGTACAGTTTCCGCTAGCGACAATACGCTCGCTACAGAAGCTAAAAAATTACGTCTTTTCATATTACCACCTTAACTGGAAGAAGAATCCATGAAATGGGCCGGGGTAAACAGGGACAGGTTGTGGTTGAACGATAACCGGAGGGCCATAATAGGGATTAATTACTGGGGGATGATATACCCTGTAGAAGCCATGTATCGGATGAAACCTAGTTTCTACAGAAGGATAATTAAATGGATGAACATATGGTCTACCAATTATTACGCTTCCATGTCTGTAGTTGTGGCTAGGTCTAACCTGTTGCTGCTGAGGTTTTTGTTGCTCTGGTTTTTGCCACTCTTGTTTCCCAAATCCCGCAGGTTTCTGTATTGGTCTTCCAAAACCTTGTGGTAATTCTGGCTTCACGGCGGTTGGTGGCCTCGCAGTAGTTGGAGGTGTAACGACCCTTCGCTGTTGGGAAGATTGCGGCCTCGCTGTAGTTGGAGGCTTAATAACCTTGCGTTCAGGCTGTTCCGCGCTTACAGAAAGTGGTACAAATAGTAAACATAGTAGTGATGCTAAATATTTCATTATATCAACTCCTTAAGTGGCTGTCTATGGTCTAAGAGGTATTGAGGTCTTCCGGTTCTATCTAATAGAGTGGTTGACATAGTATCAATACCCAACCCTCTATACATTGTTGCGCAAATTTCTTGAATATGCACTGGTCTAGTCTCTGGAACCTCGCCAAGTCTATTTGTTTCTCCGATAGTTTGTCCGTGATTAAATCCACCTCCGGCTAGCAATGCGCATGACACTTGAGGCCAGTGGTCACGACCGCCCTTTGGATTGATTTTAGGTGTCCTGCCAAACTCTCCCCACACTACAACAAGTGTGTCATCAAGCATGCCACGTTGGTCAAGGTCTCGAACAAGTGCCGACACGCACTGGTCAAGCTTTGCACCATGATCTCTAACCAAGTCGAAGTTAGAGCCATGACTATCCCAGCGCCCATAAGAAAGAGTAACAGAACGAGCTCCAGCTTCAACAAGCCTTCGCGCCATGAGAACATGTTCATTAACAGTCGGTGCTCCATCATATTGGAATTTAAAAGGTTTACCGTCTCCATACATTTCTCTGATCTTTGGGTCTTCCTTTGACAAATCCAAAGCGTTTACTAAAGAGCTTGATGTTAAAACACCAAAGGCTTCTTCAGTGAAAGTGTCTACGTTAACAGCCTTGTCTATAGTTTTATTTAGTTCTGCAAATCCTGTTAACAAATCTTTTCTATTCTTAAATCTCTCAACTTGCATGTTGAGTTTCAGGTCTTTCATCATTTCGCCGTTTGGCTTAAAAGGCTTATGTGTATCTCCAAGATAACCAGCACCTCCGGCTTCTGACCAAGGGTTGTGCTGTGTAGGTTCTGCCAACCCTACCGCAACTGGTACGGCAGGATCGACAGATCCCAAAATCTTAGAAGCGCACGCTCCAATAGCAGGGTAGTTGACTCCAGAGACCATATCTTTCCGACTCCATCCGGTAACACACTGGTATCCATCATGAGCGCCATCTGATCCAACTACAGAACGAACCGCAGTAAATTTATCAAACATAGACGCAATTTGTGGAAAACACTCTCCGATGTATACTCCCGCCACATTGGTCGAGATCGGTTTAAATGGGCCACGGATTTCCGATGGAGCTTGAGTCTTTATATCCCACATGTCTTGGTGCGGTGGGCCACCGCCAAGAAATATATTGATAACAGCCTTATGAGACGTTCCACTTTCCTCTTGGGCACGCAACACTTGTGGCATAGAAAGAAGACCGAGACCACCTACGGACAAAAAACTTCTACGTGATAAATTAAGCATAATACACCTCTAATATTTTAACTAATGCACTTTTCACATTTGCAGACCTTAACATCACAAATGCAATTTACTTCTGGACATGGACACTCTGGTTCACATATTTCACAAATCGCTGGTTGATCGCCGCTAAACATATCTTTTATCTCCTCTTTGTTAATGAAACATATTGCCGCAACTATGATAATTGCTATCAGCGGTATTTTAAACTTCATCTCGTATCTCCTTTTTAATATTTTCATAAATAAGCTCTTCACTAGCAGCGGCTAAACCCTCTGCTGTAGAAGCGGCTCGTGATTGATTAACACATACAGCAACTCGCTGCTCCTGACTAGGATACTCTTTTTTCATAACATCGCTTGACATACAGCGGTTGACAAAGTTCTTGGCGTCTTCATCTTTATTTCTCTTAGGTAAAGGCATGTTATTCTCCCTATACTATTAATTCTTGTCTAACTTCTCCGCCGTCAACAATTTCAATGGGACGGTCGCCGGGAGCCATAAGCTCTTTGTCGGAAACAATACCAATTCGATTATAGATTGTCGCAGCCCAGTCCTCTACCGTCATGGCATTTTCGTCTGGCTCACTTGCAGTTGCATTAGAAGTACCATAGACCATGCCGTTTTTGATTCCTCCACCAGCCATAACTACACTGAAAACTTTTGGCCAGTGGTCACGCCCAGCGGTAGCGTTAATCTTCGGTGTTCTTCCAAACTCAGATGCTAGACATACTAGAGTAGAATCAAGCAGCCCTCTGTCACTGAGGTCTTCAATAAGAGCCGCAAGCCCTTGATCCAATGCGGGCACTTGTCCACGAATACCATTTTCTATATTGTCATGCATATCCCAACCGCCATAAGTTAGTGTGACGAAACGGGTTCCAGCTTCAACTAAACGACGAGCCAAAAGCATGCGAGCTCCAGCAGTATTTCTACCATATTTATCTCGCATAGCATCGCTCTCTTTATTAATATCAAATGCATCACGAGCTTTTTCGCTACTGATTAAACTATAAGCTCTATCATAGAACGAATCTACAGCATCCAAAGAGTCTGACTTTTCTTTATTTGCAAAGTAATCATTTACCGCAGAAAGCATCTTTCTTCTAGTACCAAATCTTCCATCATTCACTCCTGTTGGAAGTTTTAGGTCTCGTACTTGAAAGCCAGAGCTTGCTGGGTCAGCACCCAAACTAAAACCCGAAAACGAGCTACTTAAATATCCAGTACCTGCAAATTCGTTTGGTTGGTTTGGGATGCAGACATATGGAGGAAGGTTTTGACGAGGCCCAAACTCATGCGCAACCACTGATCCCATTGATGGATATTGAAGGGCTGGGCTAGGTCTATAGCCAGTAAACATATTGTGTGTGCCTCGTTCATGAGCTGCTTCTCCATGTGTCATACTGCGAATAATAGTCATCTTGTCGGTAACTTTAGCTGTTTTAGCCATCATTTCATTTAATCTAGTTCCGGGAACTACCGTTTCAATACTAGACATCGGCCCTCTGTACTCCAGAGGAGCGAAAGGTTTGGGATCAAAAGTTTCCTGATGAGCCATACCTCCCGGAAGATAAATAAATATAACACTTTTAGCTGGGCCTTCTATGCTTTCATAGAATTTTTGGTCAGCCTGCGCCGTCTTCATTCGGAAGTAATCCGACAAAGTTAAACCCAAGCCACCCAAAAAGCCGACATGCAGAAAAGATCTGCGACCAATATTATTTCCTTTGCAATTCATAATTTCCTCTTACCATTTCTTGCACGACCAGTATCTTGCTTTCCATTTAGGGCCGGGAGTGTCACACTTGTGACGGGCTCTAAAACTTCTGCGTCTTGCTGGATCGTCTTTTTTAATTTCCATGTTAGGGTCGCCAAAGTTAACCTTGACTACATTACCCTTTTCATTTTTAACATAAACAGAAAACTTCTTTGGGCCATCAGGAGTCCTGAAAGGCTTATTTAGTTTTACTTTTCTACCTTGATATTCAGAACCCTTTGACTTTTTAGGATGCCCTTTTGGTAGCAGGTCATTATCTTGCGTATAACCTGAGTTTGAAGGCTTGCCACTTCTCAAAAGCTTTAAGAAAGCATTGACTCTAGCAATAGCCCATCCATGACGACTCATTTTTGGAGCATGACTAGTAGAGTAAGCACCAGCACCTCTACGGTAAACAGCTTTTAGCATCCCAAGAGTAGCCTTAGAGCCTTTACCTTTAGCATTGTGCTCCGCAACCTTTTTGGAAAGCTGAGCAGTTACTTCTTTGCTAAAAGTAATTTTACCGCTAGGGTTCTTAGCGCTATCAGGCTTGTTCTTCTTAGAGCCTTTCTTTTGATCCTTTTTAGGTGCAGGAGTTCTGCGAGGATCTTTTGGGCCCGGCTTATCAGACTTAGACTTGTTTTCTGGGTTGCCATAAGATTGAGCTTTTTTAAGTTCTTCCTGACTTGGCCTACCCTCCTTCTCGGTACGAGCAGGCTTGTAGTTTTTGCCTTCTCTCTCCTTTTTCTTTCTGATGTTTTCCCAAAGTCCCGGCTTTGCTTCCGCAATATCCCAGTCTTCAGTATCTTCACCAAAATCCTCATAGTCTGCTTCCGCAGGTATCACAAAATTATCTTCCGTGATTTCTTCTGCATATCCGCCTTCAGCGCAGAACTGATTTAAGTCTTTTGCGTAATCTTCTTTTCTCATAGTATTACTTTTGCCTCTCCCTCTAAAAGGTATCTTGGTCTCCCTCCGTTATCAACACGCTGGGTTCCCTTTTCTATTCCGAAGTGATTAAATAATGTTGCTTGTAAGTCTAGTGGCCCAACCGGATTTTCTACTGGGCTGTACGATCTGTCTGATGCACCAATAGTTCTACCTGACTCGTAGTTTCCACCAGCCATCATCATTGGCGTAATCGCAGGCCAGTGATCTCTACCAGAGTTTGCATTAATTTTAGTTCTTCCAAATTCTCCTGTAACCACTAATAATACTTTATCATTTAAGCCTTTATCCCACACATCTTGTAGGAATCCGCTAATAGCTTTATCGACAGGAGCTACTCTTTTCTTTAATGCGTCTGAGATATTACTATGCATATCCCATCCTCCGTAATGAACGGTAACAAACCTTGTGCCATGCTCGACAAGACGACGAGCTAACAGCATCTGTTCACCGATGTCGTTGGCTTTTTCTGAGCCGTATAGAGCTTTCATCTGTTCTGTTTCTTTATCCGTTGCAAATGCGTTTTTAGCAGAACCGAGAATAACATCGTAAGCCTGACCCTTATAAAATCCAACTGATTCAGCACCTGCTCCAGATATATCTTTAGCCGCTGAGCCTATGGCTCCTAAGAGTTGTTTTCTGTTGCTGAATCTGTCGATTTCAATTCTTGGTGTGAGATTGTCTTTATTGGACGGATCAAATGGTTTAAATGCTCCACCCAACCAAGCACCTTCATCACCTTCAATTTTACCTTGTTTAACATAAGTTGGCACTCCATTTTGGGGGTGATTCGCACCGTAGACAGCGGAAACAATAGAACCAAAAGACGGGTATTTAGCTATAGATGTTGTGGTTCTTTCTGGGTTGTAATGCCCAGTCATCATGAAGTGTGTGCCTTGTCTGTGCGATGAATCTTTGTGACTAAAAGAATTTACTACGTTCAATTTAGAGGTATGTTTAGCTAGACCTGTCCAATCAGCGCCTAGTGTTATATTAGTTTTAGGATCATGGATTGCTCCGTTAATTGGTTGCCACTCTGTGGGAACTGTGTCATTGGGAGCGTGAAATGTTTCAAACTGAGTTGGGCCTCCTCCAAGCCATACCCAAACAACAGCTTTATCTTCATACGACAGAGCTTCTTGAGCAAGGGCGTAATCAGACAAACCAACAGCACTTAATCCTGCACCAATACTTCCTATCCTCAAAAAATTCCTACGGTCGAAAATAAAGTCTAACATGATTGTCTCCTATGTTATTTTTAAGTAGTTTTCAGTGTTTTCGTAACTTATTGTAGCCTCTACGTTTCCGCCTCCTGTGTCTCCTCCTGAAAATCCAATAGCTGTGCAATAATTTTTGCTTCCTAAGTCTATTTCCTTGTCGTAAGTTCCTCCGCTACTATTACCTAGTGTAAACTTAACAGCTCTGTCCGGTACTGGATAAGATGTTGTTTCCATTAGGTTTGAATCTCTAATAAGTATTTCTCTTTGTAATGATTTTGTAACTATCGCTGTTGCATCACATGACACGGTAACTGGTGGTGTGACATATTTCCAATAATTTTGATTAGATGGGTCATTACCTTGATCAGAACCTTTCCATCGACCCCTATCCGCCATTTCAGCATATTCAAAAGAAGCTGATACGCTAAAAGATTGAATCGCTGCATCGCTGCTGCCATCAGCAAAGAAATGTTTCGCTTCGTTTTTATCGCCCGTAACAGGCAATGTAGCCACACCAAAATGTTGTCGTCTTATCAAAGTCCCTGTCTGTGGGCTAGATAAAGAGCCTGCCGCCGAGCCTTCTCTTATAATGTTATTAGTTATAAAGGTTAGACTTTCTGTGAACCTACCGTCAACAGAAAGACTGTAAGAAACTTCTGACAGCAAGCAATACTTCATGGTTATACTCTCTGTATTACTGCCGCCAGTATAGTCATCATCACCATAGGCTATTTCTATTTTATATTGTTTGAGGCCACCATCCCAGCCTGAGTTGCCTACGCCGGTAGAAGTTAGAAGCTTTCCATCGGTGCATCTGAAGGTAAAGTCGTCATCTATATCTAATTGCTTTTCTATAGTTACTGTGACTTCAGGTTTGTTATAGAAAAGAAAGTTGGTATTTGCAGATTGGGAACCCCTTCCCCTGTCCACTATGCTCTCATTGGAGTTTGCATAGTCTAGACCGACAGCCTGTACGTTCTTGAGAAATGACCCGTCAAGATATACTGCTTGACAGGCGTAAAATACTCTCTTGTCGGCCATAAGTTCACCTATTAAAAATCATCTACCAAATTGCCAACTGAATACTCAGTAACTCTTGTCTCAAAAAAGTTCTTACACTTTTCTAAGTCAATTATCTCACTCATCCACGGGAATGGGTTTTGAGTGTCTTCAAATGGTGAAGGTAGATTTAAGTTGTTTAATCTTCTATTTGCTATATATTGCACATAATCAATAAACATATCGGAGTTCAAGCCTAAAATGCCGTTTGGTAAAACCTCTCTAGCATATGCAAGCTCTAGCTCCATTGCGGTTTCTATGTGTTCAATAGTTTCTTTTTCCATAGCCTTAGTCCAGATTTTAGGATTATCTTCCCTAAGTCTATTAATTAATGTGGTGCCAAACTTAATATGCAAACTTTCATCTCTCAGCGTATATTGGATTTGTTCTCCAATTCCCGGCAGTTTATTCTGACGATTGAATGATAGTAGCATGGCAAACCCAGAGAAGAAGAAGATTCCTTCGCAGATGACATAATAAGTAATAATATTACGAAGAAATTCCCTCTTCCCTTCTAGGGTGTTAATGTTAAAGTCGGGTCTGTTGATGTCTGTTGTTATGTTCATCAAGAAATTATCCTTAGCTTTAATGCTAGGAATTGAATTATATGCTTGATAAACTTCGTCAATATCCAAGTTGAGCGAATCGCAAATATATACTACGGTGAGGTTGTGTAGGCTTTCCTCGTAAGCCTGTCTTAATATATACTGGCGACACTCTGGGTCTGTTACGAATTTGAACACACTAAGTAATAAGTTATTAGCCACTAGAGATTCCGAGCCAGCAAAAAATCCAAGACATCTTTTTACGACGAGCCTCTCATCTTCTGAGAGAGTATTCGACTTCCACTGTTCAATGTCCTTAGCCATAGAAATTTCTGTGGGCATCCAGTTGTTCGCAGCCCCATCAATGAACAGATCCCACGCCCATTTATTAGTGTGTGGTAATATCTGGTTCACAGTAGCTACTTTGTCTGATATAATTTCTTTACTTTTCTTCATTATTATTCAATCTTTCAATTATCTGTTGCAATAGTTCTTTGACTTCTTCTGCCTCTTTAATATTAAGCTCTAGCCTATATTTTGTAGGGGATGTTTCACTTTGTTTAAATTCTATAAATCTCATTGACAACTCTCACATCCGGGATCTAGGACGGAGCATGCTTTGATCTCTTCGCCTTCTGGCTCTTCAGTAGACTTAAAGCTGACTGTCGATTTCTCTACTCTAGTTGCGGCCTTACCTCTTAAATAGTAAGTAGTTTTAAGACCACTCTCCCAAGCATTGAAATAAAGATCATTCAAAAACTTGAGACTGTCATGCTTATTGTAAAGGTTAAGTGACTGACCCATATCAATCCACTTTTGTCTTTCAGCCGCAGCCTCAATCAAAATTTCTGGTTCTATATCAAAAGCGCTAACAAATTCTCTCTGAATATCCTCATCCAGATCAACCGCCATGACATCGCCATCGGCAGTTTTTAGAGCATCTACTAGCTCTTGGCACCAAATACCCTTCTTCTTGGCCATTGCAACAAAGTGTTCATTGACCATAGTGAACTCCCCACTAAGTGTTGAGTACACATAAAGAACAGAGTAATCTGGCTCAATAGACTGAGAACAACCTTGAATATACGAGATAGTTGCAGTAGGAGCGATTGCCATGACGTTGCTATTACGCATGCCGTGCCTTCTCACTAATTCCCTAACCTCATCCCACTCTTCGGTTGAGTTCTCGAAGTCCTCTTTCTTATACACATTATCTGACCTTTGAGGGTCTCTCTGGTTCATTAAATCGCAGTAAGTATCTATTGGAAAATTGCCTTTGCTCCATTCGGAGCCCTCAAAAGAGGGGTATGCCCCCTTTTCCTTAGCTAACATCGCAGATGTCTTGATTGCATGCATAGAAATGAACTCTTGAATTTTGCCACATATGACAACTGCATCCTTGGAATTATAGGGTATTCCTAACTTATGTAATACATCATGTGTCCCCATTATACCGAGGCCAACAGGTCTATGTTTTAAGTTGGCCTTTTTTGCCTCTTCGGTGGGATAAAAGTTCAAATTAATTACATTATCCAGACCTCTAACAGCTACCTCGACAGTTTTTTGTAGTTTCTTCCAATCTATTGTACGAACCTTCAAGTGTGATGCCAGATTTATGCTAGCTAAGTTACAAACTGCTGTCTCTCCAACTTTAATAACATTGCCCTCATCGTACTCGGTTGGAGATGTGTGTAGCAGTATCTCTGTACATAAATTAGAGGAGTGAACTACGCCTTCATGTTTATTAGAGTATCTAATATTAGATGGGTCTTTAAATGTAATCCAAGGATGACCTGTTTCATATAGGGCTGTGAGCATTTTCTTCCAGAGGTCTTTTGCATTTATAACCCTGTGGTTCTTTAATTCCCCAGCATCGGCTAACTTCTTATACTTTTTATAGTACTTGCTAAATTCTTTACCGTAGGTATCATGTAGTTCTTTACATTCAGAGGGATCAAAAAGATACCAATTTTGATTCTTCTTCACAGCCAACATAAATTCATCTGGAATCCAGAGGGCTGTGTTCATGTCGTGACATCTTCTGCGATCATCTCCGGTGTTTTTTCTTAACTCCAAGAAGTCTTCTATATCCAAGTGCCAAGGTTCTATGTATGCGCATCCAGCGCCTTTGCGTTTGCCACCCTGATTGACGGCTACGAGCAAATCATTGAATATTTTAAGCCAAGGCACTAAACCAGTAGAGTTACCGTTGGTTCCCTTGATGTAACCGCCTGTAGCTCTGACCGCAGACCAGTCCACACCAAGACCACCAGCGTATTTAGAAAGCCTTGCCTGACCATGAAGAGTACCAAATATACCGTCGATAGAATCACCAACAGTACTCAAGTAGCAAGATGAGAGCTGTGATCTGCGTGTGCCGCTATTGAATAGAGTGGGAGTTGAAGGTGAATATCTGAACTCAGACATCATGTTATATATTTCTATTGCCTTCTGCTCTTTGTTCTCTTCTGATAGACACAGACCCATAGCTACCCTCATATAGAAAGCTTGAGGTGTTTCCATCCTGCGACCCTCTAAGTGTATGAAATATCTATCATAAAGTGTCTGGATACCGAGGTATTTGAATAAATGATCGCGCGCAGGGTTGATAGCTTCGGCTATAACATCAAGATCGTAAGATAAAAGTCTTTCGCTAAGACGCTCTTCCTTGACTAGCTTTTTGGTGTTGCGTATAAAAGATTTCTTATACTGATCTTCAAAACTGTCTACATCTACTGATTCGCCAAAGACTTCCTTATAAAGATTACTTAACAGCATACGCGCAGCAACATAGGCATAGTTCGGTTCTTTTTCAATCTTTGATCTAGCGGAAAGAATGAGCGCCTTGTTAATTTCAACTGTGGGGATTTTGTTATATAACTGAAGACTCGCGTCTAGAACTACTTCACTAACTGAAACGTCTTCTAATCCTTCGCATGCCCTCTCTACACATTTATTAACTTTGTCTAAATTTACTTCTTCTAAACGACCGTTTCTTTTTTTAATTTTTATATTCTGGCTCATGCTCTCACTGTTGTAAAAAGGGGTACAAAAAAAACGACACTTATAAAAAAACAGGTAACAGAGCAAGTAAATCTTGATGAATCCTGTGCCTTTCGGCAAGCCGGAGAAAGTGTCGTTTAGCCTGCTTTTGCTTTAAGAGCTGGGCTTCATTAGTCTCCGAACATTTTTATTATACGTGTCGTTGTGTCGATTTGCAAGACAAAAGATTTATTTTCGTCTCATTAGTCGTTGGAAAAATTTGGCTCATCGTCATTAACCTCCGGCTCCTCTACAGGGGCTGGTGCGGGAGCAGGTGCAGGTGCAGGTGCAAAACCTAGTGCTTCAACCATGCTTTCAAAGACCCTAGCTAAATCACGACGGTTATATGTGCCGCCATTGATAGCATCCAACATTTGCAGTACTTCTTCTTTGTTTGCCATAAAAAAACTCCTATTTGTTATTGATCGCTTTTAGTATCTTCTCAGCAACGTCTAGCTGAGTTTGATGAAGCGAATCTTCTAATTTGTCTATCTTATTATCTATCTTTACCTCTAATCCATCAACCTTATTTTCTAAAGAATCCATTCTTCTTTGGATAGAGTCGTTAACTTTCTCCTCTAACATGATTAACTTACTCCCGTGCTTTGTAACTGTGTGAAAAACCCAGCCTATCGCAGGTAGTGCTATTAAGCCTATTAGTTGTGCTATATCGTTGATTGATGCCCAGTCCATAGGGTTTTCCCCTCGTGAAAGAAATAAAGAGGGGGAGAGTTAACTCCCCCTCGGAATTATTACATACCAGTGATTGGCTTGTAGTCGAAGAAGTCACCAGCACCGGCTCCGATGTCGATGGTAACAAAGTCAACTTTCATAACGAATTCACCCGGTACGGCACGGGTAGGATTAGCTGCGCTATCGCTATTAGCGGATGTAGCGCCAGCGGTTGGATCCCACATGTTTGTACCATTTAAGCTGTCTACGGAAGCAGCCGCTGTGCCGCCGCTATTGAGCCACTGGGTTCTCATGTTGGTGATCTTAGCACCACTATCAAGAGTACCTAACCAGCTAAACTGATTTTGTCTCCAAGCAGTAAGGAGCTTAGCCCCATAATCGCCTTTGAATCTTGGAATAGCTTGTCTCTGTCCAGCACCCATGAAGACAAGTTTGGTGTTAGATGCGCCAGAAAGAGTGTCAGAGACGCGAGCAATAACATACTTACCTGCTTCAGAATAGGCGAATGTTCCGCCCGTAAGAGGTTTGTGTACGTTATAGATTCCGCTGGCGGTAATCTTAGGGAGAGTGTTAGTGTCAGCTGCGTCAGCAACTGCGGTAAGAATTTCAAAAGCCTTAGTGATTCTATCTGTGCTGGTACTATTATTGTTTAAGATAGTACCGCCCTGAGTTTGCACGTTGGCATAAGGAAAGATGTGATGTCCACTTGGAACTGCCATGATATATGACTCCTATACGAAAAATGAATATGTTCCCACAATTATCCGAAAGAGTCCAGTTCCTAATATCTAATACACAAAATTATCGAGTATCTTGTAAGACTTTACCCTAATTCCATGTATTTTTGATTCATAAAACATATTATAATGGTCGTTAGATAGGATGGGCGAACAGCTTATGACGGGAAGACCTAATTTATCTTCTATTAGCTTCGATGATATAATATTGTCTAGCACATCATCAACCATAGAGCCTGTGCCTAGTATTATTTCAGAAGCTCCATTTTCCCTGAGAGAAAAGCATAACTCTTCAATGAACATAGTCTCTGCTAATCTATATTCTATTACCGGCCTTATGTGGATTTTATTGACCTTGCAGGCTTCATAGCAGGTCTTAAAGTCCTTCCTTATAGCGAAAAGATTGGAGCTTTCTAGGTCATGCCTGTTTATTACAAGGTCTATTGTTTTTATGCCACGTTTTTCGCATAGCAATATTTCATGCACTCTTATGCGGGTTTCAGAAATACCATATGGAAAATCTACTATGCCAGAAAAGTTGCAGTATTCACGAATGAAAGATTCGTCAATTCTAGGAACTATCCCAGAAGGCGTACATATTTGATCGACTCTTTTCTCGCTGCCCTCAAATATGCAAGCCAGTATATCTGGGTATTTTGGTTCATTGCAAAGTAGTTCTATACGCATTAGGTGCTTTTGTAGTATTCAACCGCTTTCTTTAATCTTCTTCTGGCGGTTTCACGGCTATAGCCGTTCGCTTCGCCAATTTCATTCATGGTCATTCGAGAAACATATTTTTGCTCAATTAGTTTAGCCATTTCTTTAGGCATGTCTAGCAAAGCAATGTCAATGTCTACATCTTGACGCTGACGCACGGAGAACGGAATATTTGTATATTCTCTCCTCTGCTTTTTAAGATGATTCTTTATGGCAAATGTGAGTTGCTGATAAAGATAAGTAGTGAATTTAACCTTTCTTTCTGGATCGAATTTATTTAAACATTGCCACAAAGTGTGTAGCCTGATTGAAGACAGGTCGTCTTCGTCAACATATCTGCTATACTTCGAGCAAACTTTATCCATAATTCTTTTGTAATCAATATTCTTAACAGCTTCATCAATATTTTTGTTCATTTGAACTCCTAATTATAATACCACCAATTTTTTGACGTAAATCTTCAAACTTATTTAACTCATGTAGATACTGCTCATCGAGAGCATCAGACATAATATAATCAATTTCACCTACAGAGGAGACAAATATAGACCAATATCTCTTAGCGCTTACCTGACTCTTTATTGACTCTATTGCGTCACTAATTTCATTGGAGACAGCTTCAGGGCTACTTATATGAGTAGTATCGGTAAGTATGTTCTCAATATTTAATCTAACATCCGTAGGATTGAAAAGTTTTCCCACTCCTATAAAAAAAGTGTATCTTCCTAGTACCTTTATGGCTTCAACGCCTTCTGTTTCTTCTAAAATATCCTGAACAGTATGGGTTATATCAAAATTCGTGTAACCCAACCAGCAATTCCATCTGTCTGAAGGCTTCAGGAAAGAATCAACTGGAAACATACCGTAGGGCGTGTAAATCACTCTTGGTGCTGGATCAATAAATTTTATAGGCATTTCGCCATGAGATTCCTGTATCTCTTGAGCTAGCAAAAGCTCTTCAAGCATTTCTATCTCAGTATTCTTTTCGTAGATTTCCTCTACAACGGCGTTCCAGCTTTGCCAAGCTATTTTTTTGTTAACAGACATAGAATACCTCCTTTTGGTAGGTGTTACTACATATTATACACATTATTTTAAGTGTACCATCGAGGGAGGAACAACTAAATCTGAATCTTTATCATTCTTATATTTTAAGTATAACTCCATGAAAACGCTCAAGTCGTTGGTGTCTTCAGTTTGGCGTTTTAGTACATCTAGTATATTGCCCTCATATTCTCCATTATTTATTTTATAAAGCATGAAGGCAAAATTGGCTATATCCTCTAATTCTTGTCCCCATCCGCATTTAAAGAATATATCCTTTGACTCTTTGTCTGTCCAGCATATAAAGTACGCTGAATCAGAGAACAAATTTTCTGGTGGTGTGTCTTGAGATTGTATCAAGATAATAGTCTCCTAATTTTTCTTCTAGGTCGGAACCGAACAGTTTTGTCGGAGTGCCGAGCCTGTTAAATCCTGACGAGTACGGGAACTGGGTAAAGTATATAGCTTCGCAAGTCTTGTCATCTAATTTTCTAAAATCAACTAAGTTTATATCTAACCATTTGAAATGAAAGTTAAGATACTTAGAACATAGCTTCTCTAGTGCCTCATCAATACTGGCTTCTGAGAGAAGGAAAGTATTAGGGAGGGAATCTTTGTGAAGAAGTACGCTATTTCTGTTTTTGTTGAAAGTATCGTACTTATTGTCAAACGCAACAGCCGCTAGAGTTAACTTAATCTTCATCTTCTTCTTTTGCTTCTTGTGACTTTAGGTACTGACTCTTAAGTTCCTGAACAAGGTTAAACACTTCTCTCGCGTTTTGGAAATCCTCTAGTGCGTTCCTGAACTCCTCGAAAACTTGTGGATGCTCTCCTACGCCTACAGGTGAATTCATGTACACCCTCATGGTAAGGCCGGCTTCATCCATCTTTGCCTTGTAGTGCGACTCTGCCGCTACAATAAAATCAATATTCATTCTATCTCCTAGTTAAAAAAGAATCCAGCACTTCTTGTGCTGGACTCAGAATCATGATTCTCTATATATATACCTACTCCGTTGGACGAAGAGAATCACCTACAATCCAAGCTACAGCAACTGCTACAATACTGGTCGCCGTCTCTGGTGGAATACCAACAACGTCTTGAAGTGCTACGGTAACAACAGTACCTACGGCAGTCCAAAAACGTCTCGATCTCACCATGCTCTTTAGCTTATCTACCATTTTCTTTCTCCTATTATAAAAAGATTCTTGGTCACTGCAAATATTCTAGCATGTACGCCATGCATTTGCAAATTTATTTTAGTCCACATACGAAATTTTTTGCAGAGTTTTCCCACGAAAACTCTCTGGATGTTTGTATACCATCTATATTCTGATGTGAAAAACCCTGTTGCTTCTGATCGTGTACAGACCTCATGTGGGAAATTATCTGGTCTATTGCGTCCGAATCAAGTGATGCCCACATGCCATTTCCCTTAAACCAGACCCCATCATTAGCTAACTCAAGAGAGTTTATATCTACTAGCATAGAGTTGGATGAGTTGCAAAACTCAGTGTGAGCTGAATAGTTAGTGGCTATTACTTGCTTCCCACAGGCCATCATCTCTAAAAGCTCTAAGTTCCAACCCTCAGCCCTAGCAGGAAATACCCCGCAATCAGTTTGCTTCATTATATTATACACATCCTGATGGGTCTTTTGTCTGGGTATAATTCTTATCTTATCTCCTAGTTTTGACTGCTTATAGAGATTAATCCATTCTCTTTGCTGTTGGTCGTTGTAAAACGGGTTCTCGCACATCATCCATAACTCTACATTATCAGAATGACTGAAGGCAGAATTGAAACATTCCACAAGAACGTCATGACCCTTTCTTATTTCCCACTTGCCGCAGTTAAAAAATATAGTTGCTGGCCTCTTAGATTCGTAGGGTTGAAACAGCTCTGTGTCAACACCCAAAGGAACAACGCTTGTTTCGATATTCATGGCGTTTTTAACAACCGATTCTGCCCAATGAGAGCAGACAAAAATTTTATCATTGTGGGACATGCTCCAGATTTCTTGCTGTGAAAATCTATCAAGCTCAAATATAGGAAATCCAACATGAAGACCCTTGCCGACATGATGATGGATGTCGTTCTGGTGCCATATCTTAACTGACGGAGCCCGTGAAGATGGCGACTGCAACATCATGCTCTTTAGAAAGTCTTGTTCTTCTGGGGGCTCAGGATTTCCAATAGGAAAGTAACTGACCTGCTCGCCTATACCATAAAGATTTTTAATAATGTTATAGCTGGCTACTCCATAGCCTAGTGTGTTTATGGGTGCTGTTACGTTAATCATTTTTACCTCTTGATAACTCGTAGTAATGGCGGACATTACCTAAGTCTACCTTTTTATCTTCAAAAATATCATTGTCTAACACTCGGATAAAATCTTCGTGCATTTCATTATCTTGCATCCATATGGCGTGCCACTTATACTCATCCCTACTCCAAGTTCCCCAGTCTGTTAGGATCGCAAAATATATTCCGTCTACACCAAGTAAGGATTGTGCAAGCTCTACGGCCTGCGGCATCTCTCTGTAGTTTTGTCGCTGAACAACAAAGTCGAGCCTAAGTCTATCAATTTCACCACATCTCCTGAGTTCGTCAACCATCTCTATGTTTTTCATCAGGATGTCCCACTTGCCCCCAACCCTAACCTTGTTGTATGTTTCTTCGGTTGCGGCATCAATAGATATTAGAACAGTACTTATATTATCGTGACATAAGCTCATTCTTTCCCACATATTTTCAGTAAACATGACACCGTTTGTTTGCAGGTTGATAACTACGTTGGGATGTTTATTGCCATCAAAACTTGTGAGAAAATCTCGAAAGACTTTTGAACCAAAAGGATCTCCCGATCCAGTTATGTTAAATATTAAGTCCCCATCTAAGGGGAGGGTGTAGTCAAGTATTTTATTTTGTATTTGTAGGCTGTTCTCATATGCCTCTCCTTTGGTATTCAATATTGTGGAAACTCTACAGCTTGGGCATCTCAAGTTGCAGGATAAATCCCACAGGAAGTTGACATACTTTATGGAGTCAATCTTCGTTTCTTTGTTTTTTATTATATCTAATAGATGCTGGTCTTCTATGTCTTCTATTCTCTGGAGTATCCCGTCGCCGCCTTTTGGTATAGATTGTATTCTGGGGCAAGTTTTTTTGTTACAGTAAGAAAAGCTCCCATCAAGGATGGACTTCCGTATGTCCTGTGCCGTGTCTGAGTTTAGGACGTTTTCTGTTTCGTCGAATGTTATATTTCCTAAAGTCTGGTTCATCCAATATGCACAGCATGTCCTAACTTCCCCTCTGGTATTTACCTCTAGGTTAGTGAAGGGTTGTGAACAGAAAAATCCAGCTGTATCAAAATCAGGAATATCTGAATTGGTAACATCTTCATTTATGTTGTCAAGGTTGCTAGGTTTGTTCATCTGTCATCCCCATGAGTCTCAGCTTTTCTTTGTCTTTGCACTCTTGCCAAGAAGATCCGTTCCAGAAAACTACCAGTTTCGTATCGAGAAGGACGAAATCTGTATAGTCTATGGAAATAACATCATCATTGTTTACATAGTATACATTACCGTCAAAAAAAACATCTTTTTTATCAGAGTTTTCCTGAATTATGTTTGCTTCCTTCAAGACCTCATCTCTTTGAGAAATATCACGGCCTTCTCTTAGGTCGTATAGGGGGCCAATGTTCATACATAAAGCATCTTGTTCTCTTTGCCCTTTAGACAATCTCATATGATCTGAAAATTTATTAATGTAATCGTCAAAGAAAGGGTCTTTTAGCACCGCTAAGAACTTTTGATGTAGAGGATGTGTTTTTTCCTGTATGGCCTTCTTTTCCCACTCTGTAAAGTAATCCAAAAAACCTAAGTCTCTTATAAAGTCTGGCTCTATGATTTGGAGCTGAACTAAACCCGCGCCGTATTTCTCTGCAAGAAGAACAAAATCTTTAATCTCCATAAAGTTATTCTCTTGCACGACCATACTCATAGCAAAGCCATCTATTTGGTCGGATTGTTTTAGTTTTTGAACGAACTCCAAGTTTTCTAGTAGCTGACTCCACTTGCCACCTTTTCTATTGACAACATACGTTTCTTCTGTCGCTGCGTCAATAGATATTGAAATAGAGTTTATGTTTTCCCTAGAGAACTCACTGAGTGTTTCCCAATATTTTTTAATAAGTAAGCCGTTGGTTAAGATGAGAATCTCACTTAGGTTTGGCGCGTTTTCTTTAGATAGTCGCTGGAGTAGCTTTCTAAATATCGGACTAGCAAAGGCATCTCCTGACCCTGTTACAGTTAAGTGTCTGGCGCTAGGCAGAGCTTCTGATATGATCTTGTCCTGAAGTTCAAGAATTTTATTTCGCTTTTCTCCGAAGACCATTATTAAATCTCTTCTGCATGACGGGCAAGCCAAGTTGCACGATCTGTCGTATTCGCAGCTGATTACTCTTGGGCCATGTTCTAGTTTTGTTTTCTCATTCTTTATGTCGTCATGGACTAAGGGGTTGATACCTTCAATTTGATGCAGGGTCAAAACGGAATCTGTCTTGGACTGTAGAAATGGACATGAGAGACTGTTGCAGTATTCAAAAGACCCATCTAATATTGAGCGCCTGAAGTCCTGAGCTTTTTCGCCGTTCCATACTTCATCTACGGACTGTTCGTAAAGATTTCCTATGCGATAACCATCAATCCAAGGCGGGCAGCACGGAGAAACATCTCCATTGTCGAGGACGGCAAACCACTCAAAGGGTCTAGTGCAATAATATTTTTTATCTTCCATTTGTTACTTCTCCCAGCTTAGCTACTACATCATTGGCGAAGTATCCACCGTTTAACCAAGACTTATCCATGTTTTTGAAGTACTCATGTGCGCTAATGATAAGTTCTCTGTCATGCAGTATGTCAGATGCGTGATCTAAGTTATCAAAGTATAGCGGGTAATCTTCTCCACAATATTCCACAACCGCAGGATGTTTGTTTACAAGCAGCGGTGTGTTTCTAGCTATACACTCAATGATAGCGTTGTTTGCTGAGCTATCGTAAAGGTCTAAAAATACAATTCCAGATGTCAGTATGTCGTCATATTCTTCATGAGGAAGCCAGTCTAATATTTCTACACCGGCCCACTTATGTCGGTCATCGAAAAATCTTGTATCAGTTTTGTTGTATACGTTAAGCATCTGTAGAGAATATTCATTCTCACTTGGTAGCCATTTTTTTGAGTAAGGGTAGGGTGACTTTAAGGAACATATTGATTCTGGTCTCCTAAGCCAGTAGCCAACCTGCAATATTTTTGGTCTTTCAGACTTAATAAATCTTATAGGCTCCCATTTCTTACAGTTTGTTTGCGTTGGATGTTTAACGGATATTACTGGAGTGTCACAGACACCTCTTACCCAGTTAGCCAAGTAATCTGATAGGCATATTATAGCCTTGCAGAACCTCAAGGAATACTGAAAAACGTCTCTATCAAACATTGCTTTTGGTGAATTATAAACATCATACCAATCTGGTGGATTAGGTGGATTGTGGATTACACCAACCCACGGAAATGTATAAGGTATACCATCAAAACCTTCATATATATATTTTCTTATATGCCAGCTGAAGTTATGCTCTAGAAAGCCATCAAAAAATATACCTGATTTTGAGTGGTAAGGCTTTAGGGAATTTATGCAATATCCCCATCCACTCCTATGTTTTTCAAATCCATAACATTTTGATAAATCCAGAGAGATCATAATACTTTCACGCCCGAAAGACCCTCAAACAAACCAGCTTGATAAGAACATCTAACCATAGCCAGCTTCTCAGCGTATTCTTTCTTCTCTCCCTCTGGTATTGTTTGGTCAAATGTTAGATTACCAAGAACTCTATGGTCTAAACATTCTGGACTTTCAACAAACTGCTTCCAGAATCTTTCAAAGTGAGGCTTTTCAGTCTCCTTTATTGTGGACGCAGCGGTAAATCCAAGTTCATAAAAGTATTTGCATATGTTAGACGTAGAAATGTCATTTGCAGAAAATATGTTTATGGTTGATAACATATTAGAGTAAAGTACCGAACCTTTTTTTGAAAGTGAAAGAATAAACTTTCTGTTGTCTAAAATCTCGCCCTTTGGTGTTTGTGTAAAAGCGTATCCCCCAAGACTGTTGTATAGCCTAGAATTCATTGATATGTTGTAGGCGGGAGGGAGATTGTGAGGCTCGGAAGCTAAGTCATATAGCAAAGTATTTTCTAAAGAATGTAACTTATATGAATTAAAAGAGGATGCCAACTTACCAGCGAAAAAATCTTTGTTGAAGGAGGAGAAGAGTGTTCCAATGTAACCACACATAATCGCTGACTCTGGGTATATGTTATTTATAGAAACCAAAGAAAGCAGATAGTTGTTATGCACCAGACAGTTCTGTTTGAATATCGAAGTAATCCTAGAGTCGCTTTTTGTCGGTAGCTCATTAGAATTAACTAACTGAATGTCGCAGTCTAGGCCGATAGTTTTTACCTGCCTCTCTAGTCCGGTTAGAACTGGAGAATATCCTTCGTGTTGCGGGAATTGCTCAACACTTGTCGAGTCTTTAATTACAAAAACCTGAATGTCTTTCATATACACCTCAAAAAAAACTTACTCAATATTCTAGACATGACGAAAACAAAAAACACATGTTAGTTATATAAGTTCATGCCAGTCGTCAAAAGTAAATATATCCCCGCACCATGCTGGATAATCGCTCTTGTTCGGTACAATTACATTGTTTTGACTGCCGAAAATACCAATGAACCAGCTGAAAGTTCCAAAGCTTATCAACTTATTTGTAAACCTAGACCCAAACAAAACTGTTTCTATGGCTGAGGATTGATGTATAGAAAACCCGTAGTCGTTGCAAAGTTTTTTCACACGAGGATCATGTGGAGAATCTGAAGATATATACTTCGGCAAGTTTTCGTAGTCTGGAATACTGGTGACAGCTTTTTCAAAATGCTCAACATGGATTGCCCTATCATCTTCAGCGATGTCCCCAAGTCTATAATGTATAAATATACCTTCTGTTGTATCTTCGATCAGCCATTTATGAAATATCTTTTCTCGATTGTTTCTGATATACTCCGCTGCTACTGACTCTTGAAAGAACTGATGAGGCTCAATTCTAAAGTCCTTATCGAATGATCTGGCTTGATCTATAGACAGAATATCTAACAGGTTTGATGAGTTTATTAGTATTTGATTTTTGTTGTCGGGCTGTTCAGGATACTCTCGTGGACTATCTACAATTTCTAATTTGCTAAAGTCAATAAAATAATTAAAGCTTCCGTTTTCTCCTCCGGCATAACCTGCGGCTAGAAGTTCAGCGTGGTTTTGCACTTCTTCCGTAGAAAATTTTGAGAACGATACACTCTTGCCAAATCTCAATGCCATGAGAATTTGAAATGAAACTGAGAATAGTTTGTTACACATCAACCCTGAGTTCGGCTCAAGTATTATATAATTTTGGTTCGGTAAGTTCATTTTCGCCTGTTTTAGCTGGCTCCAGCCCTATACCATGATCGGGCTTGTTCGGGCAAGACAAAATAAAAAGGTAGTATAATTACTAAGTGGAGGTGGCGGGATTTGAACCCGCGTGCCACATAATATTATTATTAACTTCTACATGTTTAGTATAATTGTTATCGCCCACTATACTAGGCTATCCGAATTATCGGAGTCAAACAAATTATTGTTATCATATATATTTGGTTCAAGTATATATACTCTAGCAGAGTTATCTGCGTCATCACTATTTGGTTTACAGGGCTGTGATACCCGTGCCGCTAGGCGGCGAGTGCGAAATTCTCTTCTACACTTAAAAAAATGAGAACGATTTTTTAAGTAGCCATTCGTTCAACTACTACATGCAATCAATAACTTTATTACTGGTCGATTCCAATTCACCCCCTAATTTTCATATCTGGAAATATCTCATATTTCAAATCTTCATATAACACAGAAGCTATAACCATAGAAGCATCGTTGTCTGAAGGATAGTGTACACCCTGTAGAATCCTAGCTCTACCAGCCAAGTTTATAAGCTCGTAGAATTCTGACGTATGCTGTGGGTAAAGAGTTGCGAGCATCGAGCCTCCAAAGGCCGCATATGCCGTGTGTCCAGATGGATAAGCTGGCGTATGATGTGTTTCAGTTTCGGTGACTTTAATATCTATTCCATACTTCTCGGCTAACTGGAAAGGTCTAGCTCTCTTGAACTTATACTTTAAGTTTGTTATTACTGGGTCAACCTGACT
Organism: Chalinula nematifera; assembly: GCA_036873525.1. NCBI lineage: Eukaryota > Metazoa > Porifera > Demospongiae > Haplosclerida > Chalinidae > Chalinula > Chalinula nematifera. The sequence continues at coordinate 122,207 of JAYJLX010099668.1, forward strand.
AAAGAAAAATTCATCAAACTTCTCCTTCGGAAACCGCTTTCCAATTCTTTTCAGTAGCGGCATAAACACGTTGTTGGGATCATCGTCCACAGCCATAACTAAGTCGTACTCTTCTTGAGAAAGCTCCTTAGTCATCTCAGAAATAAGTTCAAGTTCTCTGCGTGTTATATCTGAACTGTTCTTAGGTGGTTCAGGCAATACATTTTCCCAGTCCACAGTGAGCAGGTTGGGATTCTTCTGTAGTACTTTAGAGTTCTTATCACTGGGAGGTTTATCGTAGGTTATAGAATCTATCTCAGCGCTCATGGCCTGATTGATACCTTTTATGATGTTATCTTTCGAGGTCATATTGATACTCCTGTAACAGTTCGCTTGATGATACCTCTCCACAGTCACAGCACTCAAAGACATATAGTCTACCGCCCGAGGTTTCAATTATATCTGCAAGTCTGCACGCTTCTGAATCTACCTCTTGATCGCATGCCTTACAATAGAAACTAAACATATACTTTCTCCCAGTCAAAAAATCGCCATCTATTTTGATGCTTCGCATCTTCGTCTTCATTTATGTGATTCAAATATTCTAAGACTTCACTCCAGTTTGAAAATACCATCTCGTGTGGTATGACACCAAACATCCAACTAGGAAGTCTATTCTTTCCTTGTTTGCACATTACGACGACTGGCTTCTTTTGACTGATCGCCACAGCCGCTTCGTGATATGATCCGCAAAGGTGAGCATCTACGTCGATGCTCATTACTATAAAATGAGCTATGTCAACCATACGCAAATCAATCGCGCAGATAGGTTTCATATACTCAGTGACTTTATCATACTCACCAGATCGCTTTAGTTTCTCAAGTAAATCTCTAGTCTCTTGATTCTCTAAACCATAGTCGCTTGGTTTGTCGCATGGATTGAGTACACCGACACCCATGTCCTTTAGCTTTGGTGTAAGAACATTTCTCCATAATACGCCACCATCTTTGACACGATCCATAGCTCCACAAAGGTAGCAGAGCGAGTTTTTAAGTCTATTCATAGCATAACCTCTTATACACAAATCAACAGTTTTTGACAATATCTTGTATTAAATCTTCCAGAGATGCGTAATCGTTCTGAGAACACAGTTGATTAGCAACCTTTCTTACGTCACTAGCCTTGTATCCGGCACTCTTGAGAGCATCTACAGCATCGCTAATGAATGGACTGCTTGTGGATTCAGGAGTGACTGGATCGGTGAATATGTGCTTAGTAACCCAGTCTCTAGCTGCTTTGTCTCCCTGCATCGCTTTTTCCATAGTGGCATCAGCTATAATCTGCCATTGCTCTTCTTTTGTTAGTTTAGGGGTAGTTTTATCCTCAGCAAACTGCATGGTCACAGTCGTATATGTTTCAGTTTCGATCTCAGGCACGCTAGGGACAGACGTAGCCAACACCTGCTGTGGAGCAAATAGAGTTTTTAGTATGCTTACTATGATAGCTAAAAACGTAGGGAGAAGTAGCATGAATAGGAAAAGCCCAGTTAGCCCACCACTCTTGCCTGTATTTTCAAAAGCCATCAATACCAAATCAGCCATCTTTCTGTTGCCTCAAAAATTGTGTTGCGGTCATAGAATCACCAGTAACCTTCTGTAGTAACACCCAGTCTCTTAATTCAGTCGTAGGCTCCCAACCGAGAAGCTCTCTTGCATTGCTGATGTCTGCTAAAGTAACCCTAGCCTCACCAAGTCTCTCGGGAATATACTTAAAATTATATCCAATCATCTGCGCTAACTCAAGAACGCTATCATTATTACCAACCCCTATGTTAATAGTCTGACCAAACAAATCATCATTATTAGAATTAGCTGCGAGAATGTTTGCTTCCACAACGTCCTTTACATATGTGAAGTCTCGCCTCTGGTGTCCGTCACCAACAATAGTTAGAGGTTCTCCATTCTCAAACTGACGAAGGAAGATTCCCACAACAGGAGCATACTGGCCTTTAACTGGCTGGCGTTCACCATATACGTTAAAGTATCTGAATATGACAGTCTTCAAACCAAATAACTTAGTATACATTTTACATAAGTCTTCACCTGCCACCTTAGTTACTGAATAAGGATTAAGGCAATCATTTGGCATGTCCTCAGTTAGAGGAGGAGTGTTGGCTAAACCGTAGGCAGACGATGTAGATGAGTAGATAACACGATCTACACCGTTCTCCCTAGCGGCTTGAAGTACGTTACAGGTTCCCAAAACATTGGTAGCTGATGCCTTGCAGGGATTCTTAATGGCTGGCTGAATTCGAGACTCAGCCGCCAGATGGAAGACGCAGTTGACTCCCTTAAAAAGAGGTTCAATTTTATCGTAGTCGCATATATCTAGGACAGCCCTTTGAGCCTTTGGGTTCCAATAAAATTCTTCATTGGATGTCGCTGACTCATTATCCAACGAGATAACCTCGTTACCATCCTCAATCAGTCTATCAACAATATGACTACCGATAAAACCTGCGCCACCTGTAACTATGTACTTCATATATTAAACTCCTATACTCTGTCCTTTAAGGACTGTTGATAAACGCTCAAGTCGAACACGGATGTCTTCTTTCCAAGCGTCATTATACTTTACCACACTAACATTATCAACAGTAGAACCCAAAACTTCAACAGATTTATCAAAAACATCCTCAAAGATTGCGACCACTTCATAACGGCAGGCTCGTAGCTTTTGGAACCTAGCATCGCTTGGGACACTGACGACATCAGCAGGATTGACTTTGCAGATAACGATCTGGTTTCCACCGTCACTATCATTGTCGTCGTGACTATCCAAGTTGATGCCTCCATAGCTGGTAACATAGTCGATAGCTCCAACATGAAGACCTGCACCACAGTGTCGATTGCGATTACTATCAACCTTAGAGCGATCAACCTCAACCACTTCGCCAACACTATTGTCAATCGAACCACTGTAAATATCTTTGAAGTCTGGACGCACAGCCTTGTAAGCCAAGAAGTAACCGTCTTGTGTAATCGGCAGATTCTTATTCTGCATGAAGTCAAACAATTCTAGGATAGATTTGTCTGATGGATTATCATTTAGATTGCACATGAAGTTCAGCATAGAATCAAAGTCAAAGCCTTCCTTCTTCATATCTAAGATACGATCAGTAAATAGTTCTGGCATTGGAATCCCGTTCCAGTTCAGTGTTCCATTCTTGACATGCACATAGCCATCACAGAAATGTTCTACTGAAGATGCAACATCGTATGCCGCTTCAAAGTGTTCTACATTACCACTCTTCAAATGACGAACGAGAGTATTGTAATTATGATGGTTCTTGTCAAAAGTATATGCCTCACCACCAACAAAAGCATTTACTACACCTGAATCACTAATGATATATTTCATATCACACCTCCATACTATCAATATAATTTGCAATAACTTGTAACTGTTCGTCCGACATCCAGCCTGTAGCAAACTCCAACATCGGATACTTCTCTACTATACTATCATATAATTCGTCAGTATCAAGTGACTCACTTGAATTTTCTTCCAGATTATCTGCAAAATCTTGCCATACTTTCAGACGTTGAGCTACTTCTTTCAGATCTGACAACACACCCTCATCAACACTATAGTCTGGATGGAACAACTTAGAAAACTCGTAGAAGTCTCCACGACTATTCAGGAGTGGATGTAACTCTTGCAATGTAGCTACACGCCCTGTGTGTTCGTTGCCGATAGACCACTTACCAGTGGATGAATTATGGAACAGCGTAAGGTCGTTAGTCATAATGACAAGCTGACGCTTGATCTGGTTTTGAATATATTCTAGTCCATCCTGCCAGTTATCCCGTTCTTCGAGCTTCATGGTCTTAGCTTTGGATGGAGTTACAAAGAATAACTTTTCACTTAGGTGACTTGTATCAACACCAAGCGAATCCAAAACAGTGAGAGCCGATTTGATATAACGAGTACCGACATTGTAACCCTTGATCTCCATGTCACCTCTGGTCTGAATAATATAGTAAGCATCCTCTTCTTTAACACCTACGTTATAAGTGGCTCCACGCCATTCATTGTAGCCTTCACCTTTAGACTTGTATAAGCCATCGAGACCAGCAACGTATGATGAACTAGATGTAGTCTTAGATACTTGCTTTGGAGGAGCAGGGAGAGTAGTCACATTGGTGATGTACTCTGGCTCGCAACCAAGACATTTAGTTACCTGTTCTAACTTGCCGCTAGGGATAAGATATACAATACCTTCACCTTCTTCTCTCAGTAAGTGTCTTATACGAGCAACGCTACCTGATTTCTTGTCCTGATAGAAGACATGACCTTTTCCAGCGCGGATGTGGTGTACGTCTTCCCTTGAGCAAGTCTCACGCCATTTTGACTTGTCATAACGTACAATCGTCAGTCTTTCATCATCATCTGTCTTGAGCTTTATGAATTCTGAACCATCCTCAAAAACCTTCTGGCCGTTGAACTCTATCTCAAACAGAACATCGTCTGCCAAGTCGCCAATCCTACCAACAGCATCAAAGATTTCCATAGCTTTGCATCTTGCACTCCAAAGATTATCACAGGCAAGTATGTCCTCTTTGGCTTTTTCTCCAATACTTTCTATAATACGATTGATGGCACAGGTAATATTATACTTAGTTCTGCCAGTGTAGGAGATGGACTCACGAGAAGGAGTGATGTCAATGTCACCAATATTCATGTACAAGCGGAGATTACTAAGCTGACGGAGCGCACGCCAGATGTCGTCTGTCTCTTCGTTCTGAAACTGCATGTCGTCAATAGGGTATGAAATTTGACCCATGATAACATGGTTGCCAACACGACTTTTAAGAACACACCAGTTCTCACCACTAATCTTAACGTCTTCAGATTTATATCCAAGCTCGGCATTGATCTCTGGACGAACAGCGAAGTGCTGGAAGACCAACTTGGCTTCATTCTCGAATTCCCAAATATCAGTAGACTCTACGTTCATGCTGATCTGCATACCATTAGGCTCATCAGTAGGCTCTTCATGTAGCAATGCAAACTCAGGAGAACCGCCTTCATTCATGTAAGAATTGAAAACGTAGCGAGTGCCGTTAAAGAAAGACTCAACCATGAAGGAGTCAGTATAAGCAAAGGGAGACTTACTGCCAAGACCTAAGCAACCAACAGCATCATTAGAATCAGTCTTGTTGCTACCGAAGTAAGTAGTATATAGATTAAAGCAGTCATCGTAACTAAGACCTGTGCCAAAGTCACGCACGACAAATACCGGCTCTAGCTTTGTTGGAAGCTGAACTCGGAAAGGGGAATCAGGACAGCCTGCCGAGACATGAGCATCATACGCATTGGTAGATAGCTCACGAATAACTGCTTTGATCTTGTTCGAGTAAAGACCATCCGATAAGATAGAGAACGCTTTTGCTGTAGCCTCGATCTTGTAGCTAGTTGACTCAAAGTCGGATGATCGCTGAATAGTGTTTTGATTAGTCTGTAATTTCATAATTTGAAACCCCTATAAACGTGTTATTAACCTGATACGTGTCTTATTATACTATACTAATCGTCGTTCGCAAGTCTAATCTTCAGTATTTTCTGAAATTTCTTTTGGTTTTCTGTAAGTAGTACCAAGAATCTTGTTGCGTTCCTTTTCGGCCATGCGGTTTATTAACCACAATTCTTTCTGCCGTTTGTCTTCAGCCCTCTTAGCTTTTCTTCTTCTTGCTAACTTAGCCTTGACTTTCTTCTTGCGAGCCTTTTCTTTTTTTAGTCTCTGCTTATTGTTCATATTCTCTTTGAAGCCTTTTCTTTAATTTGTTACGCTCCTTCAGTAACTTAGTTTGTTTCTTAGTGAGTTCTTTAATATCACGATTAGTGATACTTGACTCAATCTTACATTCAATGTCCTGAAGAGAAATATTAATTGTTTCTAATCTATTGTATATTCTATCTGTATTCATTACCTGTATGGTATAGCAGACCCAAGCCAATAAAGCCTGAGTCTGCATCAACCATCCTCACAAGGAGAGATTAAAAAACATCTGCCGCTGCCGAAGCAGTTTCAGAAGTTTCTTGCTTTCGTGGCGCACGCACCACTTTAGCAATATTTTCTGGGACAACAACCATCGAAAATCGTTTGTTGCCATCATTATCAGTCCAAGAACGATCTTGTAGTCGGCCACGAACACTTACTCTGTCGCCCTTTCCAAAATCTACATTCTTACAATATGATGCTTGGTATCCCCAAGCGTTTACATCAATGTAGAGAGTCTCTTCATAGTCCTTACTGATACGCTCATTAATTGCCATTCGGAAAACTGCAAGTTCTCGACTGTCATTAATGGTCTTGTATTCAGGGTCTTTGGTGAGGTTTCCCTCAAAAGTTACAAAATTATTCATCGTGTTATACTCCTATAAAATTAATATCCTCGTCGCTTCAATGCTTTTCGCGCAAGACGACGACCGTAAGTTACACCGTGAGTGCGAAGCAATGTACGAACTTCTCCGCTACCATCAGTGTTTGCAAAACTTGAGGTGAGTTCTTTGCCAGTACCTTCGCTGTGAGCGAACTTCTGAACAGCCTTTACCTTAGTCTTATTAGACAAAATAGTACCCCAATCAATCATAATTAAAACCTCCAATTAAAAAAACAAGTTACAACTTATTATAGAATGACCTGCGGCCATTGTCAACGTATTTTTATTTTTTTATCCCAAATTAATTTATGTGGCCGACGATAGTAGTTATCCATCTGCCTCCATTTTTCAGGTTTGCCCATATAGACAAACTCTACAGTAGAAGACCGAGAGCCTTTGCGGACTGTATAAGCAAGGATGCCATCAGCCGTAACACTCTTCACGATTAGCCTACCGTATACACCCATATATGTTTTATCGCCAGTGTCAGGGTTTATCCAATAAGAGCCGTGACCCTTTACGGATTTTATTTTATCGCCAGCACCAAGCATAGTCCAGTCTTCTACTACGGACAACTGTTTGTGAAAGAATATGTGTCCACATTCACAAGAAGATGATCTAGCATGACACTTGCTTCCGCAGTCAGGACACGACTTCTTTGGTGCGCCTCGCTTAGATTTTTTTTGCTTGTTGCAATCCATCCGTGAAGTTTGCGTATTCATCTCTGTGCTTCCTTATAAAACTAATCTCATAACACTTCTCGCATCTGTAGACATCACCCTTATTAGTTTTTATAACATAATAATTTGATGTCGGCTTACCGCAATCAATACAATCAACCTTTTTTGGTTTGGTCATCCTTACGCCTCCTGTACACTTTCTGCTCTTCCCTATATAGTAGATAAAACGCTATGCCTGCTACCGTAATTTCAATTCCCCATGCTGCTAGTCCTGCGTATAGTGCTTCCATCGCTATGTAATCTCCACATAAATAGGTGTATGCTTTCCAACGTAGGCTCCAAAAGTATTATACTCAAGCCACTCCATAGCTTCGTCGTAATCCACACTAAGGTCTTTTGCCGCTATCTCAATCATTTTCGGAATAGAGTAAGCAACCCTTCCTGAATCGAAGCCACCACAAACCCCAATAATAGCACTGTCATAGCCATCGGCAAACAGAAGATCATCGCCATGACGTTCACACAACTCTTCACGAATGTCCATGTCCTTTGAATCCTTTTTTCCATGTTTTCTTATCTTTATCCCACCACTTGCGATACTTCTCTCCTATCGCTTTGGTCTTCTCATTAATCATTTTAATATGTAATCGGAAATTTTCAAGCTCTTCTTGGCTAGTTTCTGGTTTTTTGAACCTCTTTTTTTTAGCCATGACTAAGCTCCTCGTATTTTTGATTTATGTATTAGGTGGCTGGATGATTGAGTTTTTTCTCCACCAACATTATAAATCATTCTTATTCCTAGTTCTTGTTCTAGTAAATCTTCAGGAACTCCACCTTCTTTTCTGTCTCCACCGTTCGCAAATGCCATACCTACGAAGAATGGGTCATCTTGTAGCTGGTAATACTCTTTCCGTATACTTTGACATACAGTACCATCTTCATCAATAGCTACCACAGCTTTATCGACACAACGCAAGGCTCTTACTATTCTTAGCCTTTCGAGTTCATCCATAAAGGGATCACTACCCTTCATCTTAACCTGCTCATCATTATTTACTATAACTATTAAGTAGTCACCCCTTTTTCTTGCTTCTTCTAAATAATCTAAGTGACCTGAATGAATAGGATTAAAGTATCCACTTACAACAATAACTCTTCCACTCATTTATAATAACCGTCCTTATCCATAGTTTTAAGTTTTGGTTTTACTGTATGTTTATAGTAATACTTAAACTGTTTGTATAAATCTTTTATTTGACTAAATGCTTCTTCTTCAGTTATCTTACCGCCCTGCTCTAAATCACATATGATTGACATATGGATATTAAAAGCGCGAAATGGGTCACGGTAATCTTTGAAAACTATTTCGTCCATAGCTACTCCTCTTCATTTTCAAATAGCTCCAAGCAATAAAACTTAAATGCTGTTTCTGCTTCGCTGCGAGTATCATAGAAACCTAAAGCCATCTCTGCTTCATCCCAAACAATCCATTGCTGTTCTGATTCTATCCACTGTATGTGCTTATTTTCTTCCATTCCATTTCTTTCTAGCTTCTACCCAGTCATCAGCAGAGCCACTGGCTCCACCACAGTCTTCGCACTCGTACCAGTAAAGACCTATTGTCTCCATTGCTTCTGCCTGTGGGTGTCCACCGCAAAATGGACACGGCAACATTGTATCTTCTGTAAACTCTACTACATCTATATTGTGTTCGCCACACTTGATACACCAAATTGGCTTATTATCTACATCGACAATACGGTTACAGCACTTTAGTAAATATTTCATAAAAACCTGCACAGGCGATTGATTAATTAATTGTAATTACTTTAGGCTGTTTTTCATCTGGAACAATTTGCTCAAGAGCAACCGTAAGTAAACCGTCTTGAAAGTCTGCTGAGATTACCTCAACATGTTCGGCCAAGCTAAAGCTAGTCTTGAACTTGCGTCTAGCAATGCCTCTGTGAAGATGTTGCTTATCTCTGTTTTCGGGTTCGCCAGAACCTTCAATGGATAAAGTCGCATCTTCGACGACAACCTTTATGTCATCCTTGCTGTAGCCAGCTAACGCCACCTCAACAAGTGTCTTCTCTCCATCCTTAATGACATTGTAAGGTGGAAAGTTTTGCTTACCACTATTGAGGCGACGATGTAAATCCTCAAACCCAATAGCTCTATCAAAAAAGTGTTGCATTAAACTATTCATATTATTTCTCCTATATTAGCAAGAAATGTCACCCATTAGGCGTGACTGCCTGTGCAGGCTCTAGTTCAATCTCTCTTATCTTATCTATAACCGCTAGAATATCTCTAGTCTGTGTCCAGTCTGCCACATGATACTTTTCATAAGCGGCTTCTGATATAGTATAGTCATTACCTCCAAGATAACAGTTGTCACCGAAGAATATATTCTTGCCTTCGAGACATCCAAGTATCTGTGATTTGTCTTTGCCTTTAGGATAAATATCTATACTAATCTCTCCACCTATAACAGCCTCAATATCCTCAAAGTTTGAGTTAATTACGTCAGCTATCGTTTCACGCTCAAGATTCTCCTTATCCCATTCATAATAGTCGGCTCGTTGTTTATCTGTACAATCTCTACCTATAGTAGATATATTAACCATACCAACGCGCTTTTCTATATTGTTATCTGCTGTGCCATACCAGCCACTCTGTCCGATTAGATCAAGTGCGACAGACTCTAAGTCTTTAGGCATCTCCCAATCAGATTCAAATACGAGATCGCCGTTTACAAATAGCTGATTGCCAGCGTTCTGGTAGGAGCCATCGACCGTCTTCCATATCTCTTCGCCTACCTGTTCAATGGTTTTGTCTTTGTCTGATCCAGTGACTAAGTATACTTTGTTGCCAGAAGATTGTTGTGTTCTAACCCAAAACTTAAAATATGTTTTGAAGTCAAGAACCATTGGTTTTCTTGATGGAGTAAGAGTGCCATCTACGTCGAATAAATAATTAATCATAATAATCTCCTAGTGACCTGTACGGGAATCGAACCCGTGTTGCCAGCGTGAAAAGCTGGAGTCCTAACCCCTAGACGAACAGGCCAGAGAGGATGAACGGACTATAAAACTTTGCACAATTTCAATCGTCTAACTAAATTAAACTCGTCCGTAGTCATCCTCAATTCGTATAATATCGTCTTCTTGACACACACCTGTTTGAATTTCAAGTATAACTAAATCGTTAAGACCTGAAGCTCGAACTCGGTGTGTCTGGTATTTCTTAATATCAAAAGAATCACCAGTGGAAATATCAGTTGTTTGTCCGTTTAATTCTAAAGACCCGAAGCCCTCTACTACAAACCAGTGTTCATCTCTCTTGGTGTGTAGCTGTAGACTCAATCTCTTACCAGAATTAACTACTATCTTTTTTACTTTGATATATTCCTCATCAAGAAGAACTTTGAAGGAACCCCATTCTCTTTTCTCGAATGATTTATCACCTGAGAACGGTGGAGCAGGCATAACGAAGACTCTATCTTCTTTGTCTACTTCCTCCACGATAGGATTCTGTTTCCCACATGTTGGACACTCCTGTAGACTGCCATGATTCTTAGCTGCTGGAGCTATCATGTTACAGCATTTAAATTTGTATTGCATGTATTTCTCCTATAATAACTAAGAATATTGTATCATAAGTGTCCGTTGTTCGCAACAACTATTCTGCGATTTTTCTATTAAGTTCGTATCTATTTGGATCAGCAAGGCCGGAATCAACCATTTTCATGTTTGTGACATATCTTCCTCTATCATCCTCACAGACAACTAGATCATCTTCTAGTTGCTCGACAATCATCTCTGAATGTGAACCAAACCAGCTCTTTGTCGTAACAGAAGTTCCTGTAACATGTCTCGATCTCGCTCTAGCCATTTGATGCTCTCCTTTTCAATCTTTCTAATTTCTCTATTATATTTTCTTATATCTCGTCTTGTAAATCTGTCTAGCTGAAATATAGGAAATATAGATATAAACATAAGTGTCCATAACATATTCAGGTTCCTTAATTTCTATAAAATCTACCAGAGTTGTATTGGAACTCTAAGCGAGGCTTCTTGAAGTAATATGTCTTCTTCTTTGGCTTATAGAAGTCTGTCCTAAAAGGAGCAGTTACGATTTCTCCAAGACCAAATACAGTAGTTTCAATTCCTTCAATCACCTTTGTTCCCGTATCAAGCACAAAGCTACCTGCGCTTTTAGCGTACTCTTCAACAGGAATCATTCTAAACTGAACATCGGCATTTGCAACCGATACAGGTAACAAGAATGGTAACAATAATAAAAACTTTTTCATTTCAAAATCCTTTTCTAAATGAATGAATAAACAACAAAACCAAGAAAAAGCGCACATCCTCCCAGTACAAGAAGCGTGATAAGACTAGCCTTCCTAGCTTGCCTTTCTTTTTCTTTAATGCGTTCCTTTATCTTCTCTGAGGTAGCCCAGTAGCCATCCCTTTGAGGATTAAAGTCTAATTCCTCCCAGTCGTATTTAGTCAACAGTTAGCTCCTTGACTTCAAAGCCAAACTCACTATATGTTTTCCAAGCTGACTCGACTAATTCTTCTTCTGCCGGTGAGAATCCGATTGGGTTGCTTTTCTTGACAACATCCAAAGCTATGCCTTCATCATCCATTTTTACCGACACGGTGATCTTTCCAATGTCTACGCTTAGATACCTATCATCCATTGTTCACCTCTTTGTAAAGTTCATTGAGTCTTGTTTCTATCTTTTCTTGAATCAGGATGATCTCCGACTCAAGTTCCAGACCTGAGTACATTAGTTCTTCAAGGTCGTCCCCATCATAATTGCACATAAGCACTGATAATGCACGATTAATAATTTCAATTTGATAATCTTTTAGTTCCATTATAAAACCCCTATCCAATATAAAAAGTAAATTAAAAAGTATCCTAAAATGTATCCTCCGATGTACCATAGTATAACATACAAGGTAATGTCTGTCAAGTCTTTAATTTCTTTTTTCATAATTATCTCGGCACATCTTACATACAGAGCCACCTTGTGACGGGTCTGAAGATTCATATCTTTTAATATTAAGACCTCCTGTTGAAGCTAAACGGCAAAGAGTATCTTCGCCATCCCACATGTGGTGCTTCCACTTAGCCTTGTTTTGTGGTATCTTTTTCTTGGCGATGTATCCCACTTCAGGTAGGTTCTCTTTTATCATATCAAATAGTTCAAACATTTATTTCTCGTAATCTTTCTGGAGTATAGTGTGTATAGCAAACGCTGTACCGAATATGAATCCTCCAATTCCAGCGGCCAAAGCTAAACTGTAAAGTCCCACTTCTAAAATCCTCATTTTATTTTATTAATTAGTTTAGTTGTTACATGTGTTATCGGATAGACACATGTAGCGACTACAGTTAAAATCTTGGAAATGGTAAATAAACATATCCCACAACCTATCATGCCTTCAAGCCTTCTTTTAGTATATTATTTTTACGAAGCTCGTATAATGCTCTTTGTAAGTCTTGTTCCAACTCTACAGATTCTGACAGGCTGTAGACATTGTTCTCTACGGTAAGCTCAACAGTGGTATCAACTAACTGAACCAGTACATACTTACCAACATAAACATCTTTTATAATACTTTCACTCATCTGCTTGTCCTCTATAATGAAGTCTTTGGGTGTGCATTGACCACTGAGAGTCTGCTGGAAGCCACCATCTATTGTTTGGCCTACTCGTTGCTGTCATTTGAACTATGACTTGAGTTTCGACATCATCGTCAGAGATGAGTTGCAAAAGCTGGGTATCAACTGGCTCTGGTGTCTCTGGCTCTGCCTGACATCCAACTAGAAGTAACAGTAATAATATATACTTACTCATCTGTATCTTGATCCCAGTCATGTACTGTGTATTCCCATTCATCTGGTAGACCGTCTACCTGAATAACATTGCCTTGCCATATAGCAATATGGATTTCATGTACTCTATCCACTACTATCTCGTGCTTATCTACACAGATAGTTCTATTCCTATATTCACTCATCTTCAACCTCCCTGTTATATGTTTTCCAATCTTCATCGTAAACACCAGTCTCACTATCGAAGATGTTTTCAAAAACTACTACTATATCACCTTCTAAAATTCGTTGAACAAACTTTGCCTTAGCCTGCTCAATTAGAGTCTCTGGATCAGTTCCAATAGGAGCATCAACAGCAACACAACTATCAAGAGTAAAATCATATGATACTTTGTTACTCATATTGAATCTCCTTAACTTCAACACGAAGTTCATTGTACGTCTTATTAGTAGATGCTATACAGTCATCTAAACTCCAAGCATCAACAACAATACCTTCATCATCTAATTTAATCTCAACAGTAGCACCAGACTCAGGGCTTATCATATGTGGTTCTAAGTGTAGGTATAAAGTTTTATTCATTTGTCCACTCCCATTTTTCTGCGTGATATTCAAATGTATCATTACAATTAAACATAAGCTCTACTAATTCCTCATAAACATATTGCTTTAGCTCTTCAACACTCATGGATTCAACCTCCATGTTTGCAATCTTCTCACAGGCTTCTCTGTGTGTGACCTGTTTCTTATCTACTTCAGCATAGTGAAGGCCATCGTTTCCATTCTGACCAATGATATTCATACGCCTATCGTTTTCTTCGTAGTGTTCTTTACTCATCTTCAAGGTACTCCACATAATCTCCCCACTCTAGTCCAAACATTTCAATTAGGTCATCTTCAGTAATTGTCATCTTAAATCCCCTTGTAATCTAGTACGCCATAAGTTTCATCACCATCGTATACGGTATAGTCTAGCGATTCATCCTCAATCAGTTCTTCTAAATAATCGTAGACATCGCAGTTCAATACCTTACGGCCATTACTGGCATCAAATTCTAATTCAATTACTACTTTAGCCATCTTAAATCTCCTGAATAAAAAAACTGGCTTATCCGACTTACGCAGGCTCCACAAGGGGATGACATATCATGCTGCTCGGTTACGGCTTTGGATCACACCGTCACTTGTGACCTCGCCAGTTGATTTGATTATACAATACTTATCGACAGTTGCAAGACTAAACTTTAGATAAAACCTTTTTATTTTCGTAATAGTTTGGTAGGCTTTTAATATAGCATGGTTTCATCAAAGTTGGTTGGGTATGCGCTCTTTCAACATTACAGTGTTCAACATGTCCACCCTTTGGTACATCGTACCATTCAATGGTAACTTCACCGTCCTTATCTAGTACCTGAGCGTGAAAGTCAACATCTATAATACTAACAACGTATTGCTTACCTAGCAGTTTGCTTTGGCCGTCGATTGTTATGACATCAATGAACTCACCTTCCATATCTATGTCAGTTACTTCTTCGTACCACTTACTGCCAGCCATACCACCGCCGCAGCTCATCGTGATTCTTTTGCCGCTTCCTCCTTTACGGGTTTCCAATCTTCGTTGGTAAACACTATTCAATCCAAGTCTTGCCATTTTAATTCTCCTAAAACGTGTTATTAACTCTTATGCCTTTATTATACTTTATGTATCGTCGTTTGCAAGTATAAACTTTATTCTTTTTATGATTTTTGTGGTAGAAATTTCTTCAGTGTAGGGTACGAACACCATTTTAGCACCTATTCTATGCAGGAATTCTTGGTCGATGCAGAGTTGTTTAAGATAATCTTTTTCCTGCCAGTCAGTTCCCATAACTATATAATCTGGACTGTTCTCTTCGATGAAGAAAGGTTGGTTCTCGTATGTATCCATGATAAAGCCATAGTCTACATACTTACATGAGTTCACAACGGCCAGCCTTTCGTATTGATCCATCACCGGCCTTCTCTTGTATGACTCAGCAAAGTCATCGCTATTGACTGCAACTATTACTTGAGAGACCTCTCCTTTAAGATAATATTTCAAACTCTTGAACACATTGACATGTCCGTAGTGAAATAAATCGAAAGTCCCGCCTATGTATATTTTCTTGCTCATAGTCCCAATACAATACCATCTGCTGAATCGTGATTCATCTTCTCTCTTATTATATATTCTCTTTGTAGATTTTCAAATGTTTGTTCCAAATTTATATGATAATCTCTGTAGGATACTAAACTAAGTTTGTTCAGGTGTCCTTTGCTGTGAGCGAAGAATGAATTGTCTATGCACATTTTGTGCAACGTATGCTCTGGCATAAAGAATGGAGCTTCGTGATTAGTGTATATATCAGTAGGATCGTAAGATAGTATTCTATCTATCTGAAGTTTGAAGTAGTCTATAAAGTTTGAGAACTTATGCTTGGCGCACGCAAATACTTTGTCACCAATCCAAGTAGCATTTCTTGCAAAGCCATTCTCTCCCATAGCTGTTATCCAAGCTACAAACAGATAGTCTCTGTGAAACTTTGATGCCTTAGCACTTCTTTCCTCTGCGTGCTTTATTAGTCCAACCATGTCATGGAACATCTTTGTTCTCCATGCTCTATCTCTAAGTTCAATATAATTATCAAACCTGTATCTGACAACCAGATCATAGTCCTCGGTGTCTTCATCTATCATCTTAGCTGTTCTTGATATTGAGTACGTCTGAGCTAGATGAAACGGTGATGAAACAAAGGTGTCTACTTTATTTTGATCTAAAGCAGTTATCATCCACTCTGGTAGTTTTGATTTATGTTTCTCACTTAGCAGGTGTCGCTTAATATATTTTATAGTCTTAACTAAGTCTTTGCAGGATAACTGATTCTCTACGCATATCTTTTTAGGTTTATATACTTTATGTAATGAGTTCACCAGTTTATTTAACTCAAGTTTCTTTCCCGTCCTTGAGTCCTTTGCCTTAGACTTAACTCTGCTTGGATACCATTCGTTTGACCAAGCGTGTATGAAGAAGTCAACCTGAGCGTGATCTATATCAAAAAACTCAAGAGTATTCTCGTAACACTGTTCAAAGTTTCTTGGCATACCAGATAGAGATACTGCTATCTTGATTGTCTCATCCAAAGAATCCAGTCCTTCCAAGTATATGAATCAATAGGTAAATCTTTAACGGATAAAAAATAGTTACTCATTATGCTCATCGTCATCATCCTCTGGGAAAAACTTATTCCAACATGTATCACAGGTATTACTTATCATAAGCTCACGCTGTCCTGCTGTTAGGTATGGAAAGGCATCTTGAATAAATTGCCCATTATGCCAAGAGATATAATCTGCTTCACGGACAGTTATAACTTCTTTATAATTACAATACATACATTCTAGCTCTAATTGTAAATCTAATGGATCAGTCATTTGTTTCTCCCAACTTAAATATAGCAACGCCGTTAGCAATCTGATGGATAGTAGCTCTCTCTATAACTTCTCTGGGTAGTAGTTCACCTTTTATATTAAAGTCATCCACTATAACTATACAGTTTTCGTGAGCAATATTATTTAATTGGTCTAAGGTTTCTTTTGGGTCATTGCTTCCATCAAGATAATATATATGATTATAGTCAGCCTTCCCAATATGCTCAACTGCATCTCCATAAATTAACTCTACCTCATATCCTAAAGTCTGAGCCGCCAAAGATGAGTTAGCCAAGTGATCCAAATCAATATCAACGATAGTTAGCTTACCGCCATATTCCCTCATGTACTTTCCAAATATAATGTCACTCCATCCAGAGCCAATCCTCCAGTTTGGATTGAATGTTTCGATAGCACCAACCTGAAAAATATTTATCGGGTTTGGTTTAACCTGTTGAAGTATATTATCAAATATAACATCTCTGGTGAGATTATTATTGGAGTCAACAAACATATTGTTGTCTCTGTTTTCGGTCAGGATGTCAAAGGCTAAGTTGAATCCTGATAACATGTCTGAGTGCTTCTCTAAGTTTTTTTGTAACATATTAACTGCCCTTCTTCTCGTACCACCATATAGCGTTAGATAGAAACCTCCGTGTTATCGGCCTGCCTTCTTTTGTTTCTTTGTTTATTTGTATTGCTAACCAGTTAAGCATTTTATTGTCTATAGTTATACTCCTAAGCATGTATGCTCCTTCCACCATTGCGGCTCTTCACGGTCTGTCCATACACACTTGAAGCTCCTGCGTTTATCTACATTGTAAAAGTGCCTGTATGCCGACACACTACATTCTTCTTTGAACTCGTCCGGCATACACTGTGGCATTTTAGTCATTGGCTCGTCTGGTATGTTTGGTATATTATCTGCACACCACTCGATCAATGCTTGACTTGCGTGTATCTTGCCGTATCTGTGAGTATATTCCTCGCACAAAGCAAGTGCATGTATAACCATCCACTCATAATTAGCAACAGTAGTACGAACCCAGATAGTTGATGGATGATTGAGGTGAGCCTGCTTGTAAAACTTCTCTGGTCGTGTTGCATCGGTCGGACATGCGTGATGTGCCGTGCAAAGCATCTGCGCTGACTCAAGTATCATCTTGACAACATGCTTGTCACACTGTGACTGTGCTGATTCTACCGGACATTCTGATAGGTAAAATATATTCACACTTCATCTCCGAAATCAAAATCTAATCCTGATAATACATCTGAGCTAGTCATCTGTATTGTATCGTCTGAGCGAAAGCCTTTCTCACTAACGTAGAAGTGTGGCTCTAATTGTAAATCTAAGCCATGTCTTTCAATGTATGAATTGAGCGCACCTAAGATTGCGTCTGATGCTGATTGTCCGCTGATAATCATATTCATCTGACCTGAACTGACATAATACTTTGGCATGTTATTGTCTCCTAACTTCAATATTCATGTCGAGCAAACGCTCGATCTCCTTTGGAATCTTCCTTATCTTACTATTCCTATCGGGTTTTGTCAACTCTTTTCTTGAAGAAGTTTGAACAATTCTTGCATTTAATACTTCTGGGTCGTGCATTGTCTGTGTTCTCTTTATTTGTTTAGAGATGACAACCCTTTCGCATTTATCTGATTGGTCATAATAATGAGTATACCACCTATCTCTATAAAGATACGGAGCGATGCCATTTACTTTATTCAGTCCGTAATTCTGGTTATTAAAAGTGAAATAGTCTATGACCACATAATCAGAACCTTGATACCAATTTCCAGTAAGCTCTCCCTCTTTTATCTCTGGTAGTAATACATTCTTGCGATACTCCCAGAATATAACTTGAGTGAACTGCTTCTTAACCTCTCCGCTATCGCTGTCTGTAAAGTATTTATGGTTAATCTCTACCATATCTACATAATCAACGACAACAGTTTTTTCTTTTACGCCACTATCAAAGGGTAGTAAGAATAATAATAGTGCTAAGAAATTCATTTCTTCCAGCCGTTTTGTAGAATTCTTAGAGAATTAAGACCTAAGAATTTTTGAATAACATCATCTGGATATTGCAATGACTTAAGATACTTGGTGAGTCTTGGTAGTTCTGACATATCTACTAATTCATCTGGAGGATCAGTAAATCCATCGAAGTCAGTACCAATACCAACGCAATCAGCGGAGCCAACGGATCGAATGTGATCCAATGTTTGTTCTATATACTTGAGTCCAAGCCCTGTGTCAGTTGGTGAAATCCAGTAGTTCATAAATATAATACCAATTAGACAGCCATGATCCGACATCCATTTAATTTCTCTGTCTGTGAGATTGTACATATTTCTATTTACACTAAACGCTCCAGTATGTGAAGCGATTAGACATTCAGTCTTGCCGTGATGCTCAACAATGTCGAATATTTGTTTTCTGCCTGTCGGTGTACAGTGTGATATATCTATTAGTATGCCAAGATCAAGCATTTTTTCAACTGCTTTTTCTCCGATTGCTGTAAGACCTTTTGTTTCATCCCAGCGTCCAAGCATCTCTCGCCAGTCTTTGCTATGGCTTGAACCGTACTCTGGGAATGGGAATACTGGGTAAGCGCAGTCATTCTCATAAAAATGAGCTAATGTAATATATGCTACACCTGCATCATAAAACTTTTGTATATTATCTAATACAGCCTTCTCTTTTTCTTGATAGCTTAGAGGTGAGTCAAAAGGATATTGAGCCGCAGAATTATTTTGTAAAGAGTGTCCACCTTCAACTGAATGAACCAAAGCTAATTCGCCAGCGTCTATTGCATCCTGAATATCACTAGACTGCTTACAGATCTTAATCTTTCTATTTCCATCGACGCTATTCCACTCATGTGCTTCGTTCTCTATTTCGTATATAGTACCCATTGTGGCATCAAAATAGCTTTTATCATATATTTTACGCTTTACGCTTGGGAATAAACTTAAAATAAGTTTTGTTTTGCCTACATCGGTATACCATCCACCTTCAGGTATATATGCCGTAGATAGCATAATATCTAAGCCACCCTTCATTATCTTTGGAAAGGTAGCTCTATTACTGAAAGGCCAGAATTTTTCTTTGAAGAATCGAGCTAAGAACTTTGTCTTGCTAGTCTTTAGGTCACGATTGAATATAGTTTTCTTAATTGCTGAATGACAGTGCATGTCAGCAACTATACTTGTCTGATGTAGTTTTTCCCAGTTCATTTTATAAACTATCTCCAGTTTGTTATGAAACCACCAAAGCCACCATATTGTCTTTTGTGTATTTGGTAAAATCTCTGTTGTTGTAATTTTTTATAATACTCTTGTCTCTTCTTTTGTAGTCGCTGATAGTATTGAAGCCTGCTGTTATAGTTATTATAAAAGCCTCCGTTTACACTTATATTGGGTCTATGGAAGTAAAAATTGTAATTATTCTGTCTAGGCTGTTGTGCCTGTACAGTGCCGCAAGTGAAGAGCATAGCAATTAAAATAAGTAACTTCTTCATAAAAATCTCCTTATAAAAGTAAAGTAGGGCATAGAGGAATCGAACCTCTATTGTCGGTTTAGAAGACCGATGTTCTATCCGTTGAACTAATGCCCCATTGTATTAGAACAGTTGTGGGTCTTCTTCTCCCCAATCTGCATCTCTTGGATGTATTAAATCAAAACCTAGTTTCTCAAAATATTCATATGCTTGATATTTATTTACAAATCTCATTACAGGATCGACTATTCTGGTTTCCGAATTCTTCTCGAAAACTATATAGTGTTTATCCATGTCTTCATAGACAATTAAGTATTCTACTTCAGGCATTATAATTTATCAATCCTAAATCCATCTGAATTAACTTCTATTGTTCCACAGCCTTCGCACAATACAAACATGGACTCGTCTTCTTTGCATAGCCCAGAAAAATCATTCTTTTCGGCGTACTCTTCTCCGAATAATTCGTGGGTACAACTAAAACAAAAATCAGCCATGTTTCCTCAAGTCCTTTACCAAAGAATAATAATCTAACTGTTGAGAGTCGGGAGTTATTCTGGTGACTTCCCAATCTGGATATTGTTTCTCTGCTGATGCCTGCGCTGACTTTATGTCGGTTCCTTCGACGTACTTAACTTTATTAACGCCTCTTGCATTAACTAGATTTACAATATATTTCATTTACTTACTCCAATTAACGGGTAACAACCATTTCAGTATAGCATATCTTCGGTTAGTTGCAACTTTTTTATTTAATATTTTTAGGATTTTTGCGAATGTAAACATCAATGTTACACCTAGTAGAGGACTTAATATGATACCCATCGGAAAAATAGTAGTAAGGGCGATAGCGTTTATGCAAGCGAATTTTTCTATGTCCATGCTTTTTTTAATAACTGAATAAAAATTTCAATATCCATTTCAAATTCGATGTCGCCGTTTTCGTCCACGCTAACTTCTACCTCGTCTGGAGATTCTGCCGCCATCTTCTGTAGCTCATAGGTTAAATCGAAGTTATCCATCGTAAGGCCATATTTCAGCTAATGCGGAATTAACTACAGGTATATCTATTATCCATCTACCATACTTACCAGTTTTATGCGTAGTAAAATACAAATACCCTTCTTTATCTAAATTCTCGTGCATAAGGTTAGCAAAAGCCCATGTAGCTTTATCGAAATCTTCATGACCTCTTTCTGGAGTATTAACTCCCTTTAGCCTACATCTAATCTTGGCGTGCATATAAAAACCTAGATCAATATCTAAATCCACAGTATCGCCATCTACTACTCTTACTATTTTGCCTCTATAGCCATTATGTACAAAACCGCCCATAATCTTCTCTCTATCTGCTGATAACTAATGCAAAGCATCCTATAATAGACACTATAAGAAAATACACACAAAGCTCAGAATATAGTTTCTGCTTCTTGAAATCTTGCTTCTTCTTGTCGCCATAGCTACGCACGGATATAAAACTTTCTAAAATATGAATTAAATATTGTTTTTAATCTATAAAATATACAGCCCTTGAGAAAAGTCATAGTTGTTTAACGTGTGGACAGAGCCTTACATATATTATAGCCAACATAGTGACCTAATGCAAAGACAATTATAGACCCTAGAAAAATAGGGGTAAAGTCAGTAATCATATCATATACCATAGTAATAATACTCCTAAAGGAAACATAGTAACGTAAATGTAAAATCTAATCTGAATGTCCTCTACACGCAACAAGTATATATACTGGGATTTTTGCCCACAAGTATATTATTTAAGGGCGCAAAGTGGGGATATTTACCCTTTTGTTGGAAAGTCAATGA